>JAFBJQ010000387.1:1023135-1153739 GCA_016785345.1 Trinectes maculatus | reverse complement strand
TAGGGTTAGGGTTGGGGGGGGGGCGCTTCTGGAGGCACCTGGAGAGGGGGGGAACACCAAACAAAATGGGTGGGCATCTTCAAACCCCCCCCAACATTGGACTTGAACCTCCACCAGACAACAGCCATCATACTAAAAAAACAACAAACCACTAAAAAAGCTCACCAAACCTTAAAAGCCTGACCAGAAAAAAGCCCAAAAATACAAAACTAACAAAACATGCCCACAAAATGTGAACACCAAAACAGAAGACCACTCTGAAAACCAAGCTAAACACAAGGGAACTACTAACACCAAACCATCTTCCATTGCACTTGCACTGACACCAAACAGCACAAAAAACTACCAAGAAGTCAACATCAGAACATGTTGCAAATCTAAACACTAAATGACACTGCCACTCTATTAAGAAAAGCAAGAACAAACTCCAGCACCCCCCCCCCCTTTTCCTCATAAACCATAACACTTAGAACACACTTTACTGTCTGCTCCAAGATGTTTGACCAACACTTCCAAATTCCACTACAAAGAGTGTGGACAGGGAGCCCACACGACTTTACTTACACTAAACAAAACAACTACACCATACCTACGTCATTTGGGACCCAATCCCCACTGTCTTCCTACATGAAGACACTATTTCATATAATAACACAACTGGCAAACCCCTCTACTCACAAATGACCTCAACATTCACATTGTGCCATCTGAACAGAAAACTATCAACAAAATTGACACCCTTCTTACTTCATTCATTCATTCACTCAACTGCTCCAGTCCTACACAAGACCATTTCTTTCACCAGGACAAAAACCAAACAAAAAACACAAGCTAACAAACCTACAAACAACTCAAACACTTCACAAACAAGCCTATACAAAGAGAGAATTTCAACAAAATACAAACTCGCTCTGATCTGAAAACACTCCGAATCAAACACCACCACCTACCCGAAAATCAATCCTACAACCAAACACATGTTACAATACCTGCTCCAAAAAACAAGCCCAACAACAAGCAAGCAAACACCTACAACAAAAACATCTTCCAACACACTCAACCGGTCTGAACTAACACCACATCAACAAGACAACATAAAAAAACAAACCAAACCAAACTCACCAAATCTTTCCTCTGCCTGGCTCCACAATGGTTAGGGGGGGACACTTCCAAATCAAGAACTGATAGGTGGGTGGGCTCCGAATGACTTTCTACAGAAAGGGACAGTGGAACAAAACAGGATACACGTTAGCGGCTTACAGTATCGCTGTCTTTCACAACACAGACAACTGCCAAAACCTGCCACGACTGCCACGCTTTCACTTCACTCAGCTTCACTCCATCCACTGCTCCGCTCAACACAAGAGACTATTTCACAAACTGCCATTCTAATCAAGGGACAACAGGACTTTTACATCCACCACAACCCCATTCCACTTGCTTGTTCTACTTTCCTACTAACAGACCACATTTCAACAAACATACATCATCATCATCTGTACAATATCCAAGACTCCCACGGCCACTTTTCTCTTGCTATAGAAAAAGCACACTACAGAAACAACAGCAGTTTGGCACATCCTTAAGGAACACCACAATCACCTCCATCTTTATTCCAAACTGCCACTTTCACTTGAACAGACAAACTAAAAAAGAAGCACCTATTCTAACTTTTCCATCCAAACTAAGGATTCTAAATTCAACACACAATGACAAAACTAACAACTAACTTCAATAAACAAACACAAACGCTTACTAAAATAAACACTAACCTCACAATTCCAACTAACAACAATATTACAACTCATCTAAAACTCAGTCACCACAAGGAGCAGAGACAACCAAGACAAGAGCCACCCCAAAAACACAAGCTAACAAGCCACAACCACTATGCTACACAAACTACCTCAACTCCAAAACACTTACCAAACCAGCAAATACAAAACAGACTAAACAACCTCACAAAACCTCACAAACCTGAAACAGCCCAATACAACAGGCAAAAAAAGCAACCCAACACTGAAACAAATCAAACAACAAAACATACCAAAACAATCTGGACCCAAACAAATCAACAAAAACAAGCTCGCTCAGAAAAACAAGCCACAATACAAGCTACAATCAAATTACACTGTACAGACACAACTACGGCAGTGGAAACAACTACCGTCCACTTAACAAAGTCGGCATCAATCAACTTCACAAAGACGCAAAAATGACATGTGTCGCTAAATAACCAAAGCTCTAACACTATCCAGAGCAGAACCCATCTTTGCACATGTCGAACGCCCTTCTACTTCACTCATTCAACTGCTCTTGTCTACACAATGAACTATTTCACACCAGGATACAAGACAAACTAAAACACACGCTAGCAAGCTACAACGCTAACTTCAAACTATTCAACACACTTACCAAACAGGCCCATAAAAAATACTTGGAAAACACAACAACAATTCAAAAACAAGCTCCCTAAAGAACTTGCAAACTCATGCTCAAACGCACTGATCTGAAAAAAACAACTCAAACCTAACAGTCTCATAAACACACAATAACACCTACCTACATCAATCTACAACCCAACGAATATTACAAGCAAACAAGCTATCCAACAACAAACTCCAAAAACATCTTGAAATACTGACAATACAACAGCCATGATATCGACTTACTAAAGTTCACATCGAGACCTACTTCCACATACAGAGACTGTTACATGTGCCACTCAAAAGCTAAACCACACAAACACGCTCCAGAACGCCATCCGTCTTTAGCCGTGTGGGAACGTGAAACAGGACAACGTTAAAAAAAAAAACAAAACAAAAAGACTCACCAAATGTTTACTCTTCCTGCTCTGGGATGTTATGGAGACGCTTCCGGATCGCTAACGGGTAGGTGGCTCGCTCCGGATTTCTTTCTACACGTACTTTCTACAGAAAGGGACAGTGGAACAAAACAGGAAGTGAATTTGGGACATATCGCTGTCTTTCACAACACAGGCAAATGAGCAAAACCTTCCAAAAATCGAATCATAAACCATCTAAGCAAGGCCACACCAAACTCAAACAAACTGCTATTCAGATACAATCACTAACTTACCTGGGATAAGCCCATATTTCTACACTCATACATCATCATCTGTACAAGATAAATATTGTACAGATGATATGTATATAGAGAAGCGCACAACAGAATTGGACACTCGCTCAAACAACAATGCGACACGTGAAATTCGTCATGGCTACTGTTCTTCTTCAACCTCCAAATAAACCAATGCATTACAAAGCCTAACATGTGTGGAAATAAGCCAGGAGACCACTGTCCAATTGAATGACCCCGCACTGCTTAAGGAAACGTCACAATGACCTCCTTTATCTCCCCTTGGAAATACTCTTCTGCTCATCTCCCCCACCTCGGATCATATGTTCATATCATTCAATCTGCATCTGTCCATTTCCACAACTCAAACATTCCGGACAATTGGTTCTCACAGCCACAGAATCGCTTCCCAACATCGCCTCCCCTTCCTCATCTGATGAACTAGTTCTCCACTTCAACAGCAGCCTCAGCTCATTGTTCACTTTACTTACACCCATTCAAACCCACACTGTATCATTCCCCCACTCTGCTCCCTGGTTTACTGCTCAACTCCATATATATAACACCTCCACATCCTCCTTTAGGAACGCTTAGACGCAACCGATTTCCCCCCACACGCTTCTACTCTGTTGAACAATGTAAGTCACTCATTAACTTTTATCTTCTACAATTCATTCCCTCCTGTCCCCCCACCCATTCCTTTCAATTCCGTTCTCAAATTTCCATCTTCTCTCTGGTGCCGATGTATCAGAGAGGGGAGTTGTCCACCTGTCAACTCCCCTCTCTGGCTTTTCTGATCACCACCGTCGTTCTCTGCTCCCTCACCTTTGTTTCACTGTCCCAAATCCAACCTGCCATTCCTCTCTAGAATCCAGGGAAAAAAAGGTTGCATCCCAATTTCAATCTCATCCTTCTAAAAATCACATTTATGAACAGTTCCATTCTGGTTTCCATCCCCATCGCAGCACTAAAACAACAGTCATCAAAATATCAAATGACCCCCTGATGGCATCGCACTCTGGACCCCTAACCTCAGCTTTTTAGACCATTACCAACTCCATCTTTCTCCATAGACTGGCATCCACTGGATTATCTGCCACCGCCGCTCATATCCCTCTGGCCACATCCGCATCTGGAATTCCCTTCCACCCCACTTCCGTAACAGTGACGCATTGACTATTTTTAAATCCCGTCTCAAAACCCACCTGGTCCTACAAGCCTACCCGACCTGACGGCCACGCTCTCCCGATTTCTATTCTTTTTATTGGAACTTTTCAGTGTCTTATACTTGCAGATTTTATGCTATGGACGTCTGTAATGTCTTTTAAACCCAGTCTTACTTTGTACGACATCGTTGGGTGTTTTTAAAGTCACCATAAATCTAATGTATTATTATTATTATTTATTCAAAAATGCAACCTTCTGTTCAACAGACAACTAAAACAAAGCACTTCTTCCAACATTTCCATCCAAACTCAAAACACAATGACAAGAGAAATACTATTGAACTCTAAAGTTGGCCACACAACTGCTTAGGCACCATTACGCAGGTACCTTTTCCATCAACCTATTCCATCCGGCTCACACTGAATTTCCCTGAAGGACTCATCCCAAGAGATAAATAAAGTTGAGTCTAAGTCTAAATGACAACCTATTGCTTCTGTTCCATTTTAGCTTGGAGTCAACAAAACAAATATGAAATACACTAACAAAACTCGACTCAAAAATCAAAATCAACATTGCTTTCAGGTGTGGCCTCTGAGGACAAACTCACAATAAACTGTCTTAGTTGGTAATATTACTAACAAATCATTAACAAACAAATGCAAGTTAACAACACTGAACCAATATAGGACTATATGATCTTACCTTCAGCCAAATATGATACAGACCATCATTAACAGTGATTCTCTCAGCAAGGTCGGGCATAAGCGTGCGCCTCACCGACTCTTTGCAACTTCGTCTACGTGACACACACAGAATTATATATCGCAGTCCTACTGTAAGTAGGACTAAAGATTGCAGTAAAGATTGTCACTACAACGGGCAAAAATCAAAGTAAAAACTAAACTTTAACTTCTATTTTGGTGAGTAAATCTCAACATGAAACTTAAAAGGCAGCTCCCAGCAAAGGGGGTGGGCATACCCTCCACCCCAGCCACGCCCCCACACCCCAGCCATGCCCACCGCACCACACATTGCTTCCTGGTCAGCAGGAATCTCGAGGTTGGAGGTTTGGTCTCAGTGAAGCAGCTCCAGGTTCTGAGCAGCTTCTGTCAACTCAGTCCTCAACATGAAAATACAAACAACTAACGTAACAAATACACACAAACTACATGTGCCGCTCTATAACAAAATCAGCAATCCAGAACAGAACCCATCTTTGCACATGCGGGAACAATCTTCTAACTTGTCTACACAACACACTATTTCACCCCAGGACAAGAGGCAAACAAAAACACACGCTAACAAGCTACAACACTAAGTCCAAACAACTCAAAACACGTCACAAACAAGCCAATACAAAAACCAACAAAACCCTAACACTGTAAGAGACACTTCTAAATCGCAAACAGGTACATGGGTGGCTCCAAATTAGGGCTGCAACGATTAGTCGGCGACGTCGACTATTAAATGTGGTCGACCAGAAATTTTGTGGTCGTCTAGTTGCAACATGATGAGCAACATGATGAACACCATTCAATTCTTTAGAATACATGCAAATAAAGTTGCAATGCACCACCGGAAACGTAAGGGGCAATAGCCTGCACCATCTGCGCCCATATTGAACTAAACACTGAAGAAGTTCAATAGCAATAGCAAAGTCGATGCAGTAGCAACGATGGCTGAAGCAGAGGTGCATAGTGATGTTAGCGTGAGACCGCGAATGTCTAAAGTCTGGGAGTATTGTCGGGAAAATAAAGAAAATAAACACGTCAAGTGCACTATCGGGAGTTTTGGCATCCAAAGTTCCAGATGGGTAAGTTGTTCTCTTTTTTTTTGCCTACCTTTCAAAAAATGCATCTCTCAGTATAAAGTAACATTAGCTAGGCTACTTTAAGGCCCCTTTCTTAAAAGATGATGTTAATTTCGTTTACACGTACCAGGATATCCAAAGCCAACGACGACCGTCATGTTACGGTGCTAAAACTGTGTTTCACCTTTTCGCGTGTCTGAGGAACACCCGGAGTTTTTCAAAGTAACGTTAACGTCATTTTCAGTGACTGAAACCTCCGATGAAGCCCCATTTGAAAAAAATATGCGTCTTTACTATTATACTATTATATGCATCACTAGTGGACACATTGCCTCTAATACTTGTCACAAAGCTCAATACACATAAAGATACACTGCTTTTCAATGAAATCCAATTAATACCCAACTTAAAAAAAAAATTAAAAACCGGAAACGTAGCAAATAAATAATCGATAATCGTTGACTAATCGAAAAATTAGATTATAGATTAGTCGACTACAAAAATAATCGTTAGTTGCAGCCCTACTCCAAATGACTTCCTAAAGGCACAGTTGAACAAAACAGGAGGTGAATTTGGGACATATCACTGTCTTTCACAACACAGGCAATTGACAAAACCAAAAGTCCATACGTCTACACTCATACGTCATCACCTGTACAATATACAATAGTCCTGCAGCCACTGAAAATATTCATTAGTCGCTTTTCTCTTGCTACTGAAAAGAAAGCACACGACAGAATTGGACACTCACTAAAACTACACTGCTACTAAGGATGTGTGTCGATAAAATTTTATCAATACCAATGCCATTATCAATTCTGCTTATCGATCCGATTCTTTATCCATTTCCTTGTCAATTCCTCCAGTTAAATTTCTGTGTACAAAAAGTAGCCTTCACGGGTTTTCTGTGACAACAACATTTTATTGACTTTATAAGTAAATAAATATGAAATAAATCACTACACCCTGGATCTCTGGATGTAAAAAAAATTAAAATAAATAATCTCTGTACATTCTCACTGTGTGCTAGGACTCTGGACAGAAAGAAATATATCAGTACAAACTCAACTAAACCGGAACCGGTTATCGATACCCATCCCAAACTGCGACACAAGAAATTCTTCATGGCTGCTCTTCCCTACGCCGTAACGACCTTATTTATTCCAAACAGCCACTTTCTGATCAACAGACAACTAAAAGGAAGCACTTCCAACTTTTACATCAAAACTAAAGATTCTATACTCAACACACAATGACAAGAAAAATACTATTGAACTAAACACTAAAGCTGGACACACGAGTACTTAGACAACACTTCACAGGTCTAAAGAAACAACTACAAAACAAAGTAACTTTCCAGCAACCTGTCCCATGCAGCTCACACTAAAAGACTATCTATTGTTTCTGTTCCATTTTGATGCTTTGTTTTCTCACTCAAAGTCAACAAAACAACTACAATAGCACTGACGTATCTGTCCCATCTTTACAATTTAGAAATAGACAAACCTCGACAAAAAGAATCACCCTTGCTTTCGATTGTACACTTTCAACATCTCTTCTCCTAATAAATAAAGTAGCCTCTGAGGATGAACTCACAATTAACGGTCTTGGTTTGAAAAATTACAAACACATGATTACTAAACAAAATGTCAGTAAACTACAAGAACACATTTAGAAATATCCCAAGTCAAAACACTTCTCCATGAATGAATATATGAATATGTGATCTTACCTTCAGCCATAGATGATACAGAGCCTCATAAAGAGTAATTCTCTCAGCTAGTTACCACTGGAGGTATTGTTCACGTGATCTCCAGATCAAACCCCTCTTTACAAAGTCACCTCTTCACCTCTCGCTCTCACTTTACTGGGAAACAGGAGAGAAAAAAATTATACAATACAATATGCTCTATGTGGGGAGCATGATGGAGCAGTGGTTAGCGCTCGTGCCTCACAGCAAGAAGGTCCCCGGTCGGAATCTCGGTTCGGGTATCTTTGTGCGTGGAGTCTGCATGTTCTTCCCGTGTCTGCGTGGGTTCTCTCCGGGTACTCCTGCTTCCTCCCACCAACCAAAAACATGCACTATGGGGGTTAGGTTGATCGGCCACATTAGATTGTCCATAGCAGAATTCTCCTTGGCGCACACAATGACGCTGCAGATAAATCAGAGAAAAATTTGCAGTGAATGACTGTAGAAATTGCACAAACTGTAGGAAGAACAGCACTAACTTCATCAGCTCAATAATTGTTTGGACTGACAGCCTTTGCCATGGACTGAAACTGCACATACCATTCTTTGGCTATATATGTACAAAAATGCAAATCCCTTTACACAAGTACAGACACATTTCGATATAGACCGCTGGTTGTAGTCAGTGCATTAAATACAATAAACATACAGTGAAATACAGACAGGTCATTCCAAAAAACAGGTGCCTTTTTGGACTTTGTATTTAACACACCCACATTGTAAAAGACATATTAAACCCCGGAGTTGTCTTTTAACACACCGTAACAGTCAAAAAACACAACATTTAAAACATAAGCCATGAAATAATCCAATTGCACATACTCATCATTTGGTCACAGAGTGGATGGCTTTGGCTGTCCCTGTGTTATTTCTTGTGCTTTGCTCAAATTTTCTCAACAATGTTATTAACTTTGGATATAAATGTGAACATGGGATGACTTCAGCATGCAAAATCCAAAGTATTTATACATAGGTACTAATTCAGTACAATTATGCTAGTCCACAGGACTGTAGGGATTCATTAAAACATTCAGTTGATTCAATGAGAAACATGCCACATTAACTTATTGAATACTACATGAGGATGACTGAAAGTTACTTTAATTCAAACAGCAAGTTTCTTTTGACTGGAAATGTCCATTAAGAATGGGAACAATATTAGTTCTCAGCTTTTATTTATACTGAAACAAAAGGTGGCATGTCCACATTTATTCATACGCTCTGCAAACTGTCACAGTTTATTGGACCATTCCAAATAGTCTAATCGGCTCTAAAGCATCCGAATTACCTTGATTAGTTGGGAAGCATGGTTCAATATCAAACATCCCTAATACACACACACACTTCGAACAATAAGCATTTGGACTACTGATCAACCGATATGGGTTTTTCTACAGCCGATGGCCAATGTGTGCTGCCGATTTTTTTGGCCAATGTCTAGGCATTTTCCGATTTATCTGCATGCTTCAATGTCACACTAACAATAATAAGTGGATGCACAACATTTCTGAACTTAGTTAAGTTAAACAAACAAATTAATAGACTGACCAAGTATTAAACACATGTCTATAAAACAGGTAATATATAAAAACTGACAATCGTTAACATAGGTTTTATATAATATAAAAAGGCATGTGCTTTAATTTGAATTTAATTGCAGTCCCTGTGCCTTCCTCAGTCTACCCATCTATCAGTGAAAGTTCTCAGTATGCCCAGTTTAAGAACCGCAGGTTGTCATGTAGGAAACACAACTGTTCTGCATGTTCTCCTGTGAGGCGGCTCCTGCATGTTCCGCCGCACTAATAGCATGGGGCTGCCAGCGGACATGCCTGACTTTGGCTACGCAATAATGAAGAGCCAGCCTTTAAATCTGCGCTGAAAAACACGGATATCGGCTGATGCCTATTTAAATCATTTAGTCAAAAATCCGCCCCGGTTAATTGGCCCACCTACATATCAATCTATCTCTAATTTGGACAGCAACAACATGAATTTTCAAATGTACGTACATGGCAACAAGAACCACTCGACAACTGCATTAATCACCATATAAAAATAAAAAATGTAACAGGGTGGAAAATTTCACCTTAAAATAGTTGCAAGCCCCCCAGTGATCAACTAGCTGAGCTACAAACAACACAATTCTAAATTATCATTTACTTTACATTACAAATTTTATAAATTAAGTTGTAAAAATTGCATTTAAACCATTTCCCTGTCTAACATACAAAACAGCAACAGCAACAAAGTCAAATCATATGGGAACTTGCTTCCTCTTGAACTGGACTCTTCAACAGCCATATCCTTACTAATTATGTCTAAAAGGTTTTACTTTTACTATGCCATTAAACCATAAATCCTGTCATTAACAACACTTCAATTAACAACTCTGGACTTGGGGAACACATTTTGACAATTTTGGACATACTTTGGAGCACATTAAGAGCTGCGGACAAAAATGGTATCGGTTTCATACAGTGACCCAGATGCTTTTTTTTTTGCTACAATTTCTGACCGACAACTGTGTCCCTTCATTTGTGTGCTAACTATTATATACACGGATGAAACCTTTTCCTCAAAATTATTACAAACACTACATTAATAATAATGTTAAAATGCTAAGACGATTCATTGCCAGAAATGGACAGTGTGCATGTTACCTGTTTCGCCACAAGGTGGCACACATTTCCCTGTATCGACACGTCAGGCTGTGAGTGAATCTCCAGGTTTGAAGTTGGATCTCAGTGGAGCAGTTCCAGGTTCTGAGCAGCATCTGCCAACTCAGTCCTCCTTCATGAAAACACAAACCATTAAAGATGAACGTTCAGTGAAACATCACATGTTGCTGACAATGAAACTAACTGGAGCTGGATGAACTGGTGGCTAATCTCCTCTGTATGTCAACGCAGAAAAAAAGCAAGCAAAACTCGTTTTCACAGGACACGATCAGAATTCAACATTGTGGCTTGAAAAGGTCGAGTGAAACTGAAATACATTTCATAAAAATAGATCAATACTGGGCTTCGTCTATTTCCTGCTAACAGCATGTGCAGAAAGACGATCTCCAACAGAGCTCATAAAACTTATTAAAGTACAGCATTGTTATTGAAGTAGCTTTGAAACACTTATTCAACTTACAGCCATGGCTCACGGAGGTTAGGGTGACATTTAAAACACGGGAGCAACTTGGATGTGAACTCTTTCACTGACAACACGTTTCTGGACACTGAGCACTTCCTACCCGCAATGCATTGCATCCGCAGACTTTACCAAAACAATAAAATACAGATAAACAAATATTGACGGTATAACTGTTTTTAGCTTGCACTTTAAACATCAAACGCAATTAATGAATTATGAAATATTTAACGCGGATTTATGATGAACTGAATGTCCGGTCTCTCAGACGATAGTAACAACGTACGTGACTACTGGTGCGTGTAAACGCACACATTTAAAGTGTGTGTTTGCATGCGGAGCACTGAAGCAATATCATTCATTATAAAACAGATATATTTACCAAATGTTTGCTCCGCGTGATCCCGTTCCTCATGGCGGAAGTGCCGACTAGCAAACAGGAAGAGGAGGGTTCCAAACGGTTTTATACAGAAGTGTTAGGACGAACCATGAACGGAAATGTGTCAGGATTTCCGCTACCTGTAATTTGTACCTGTAATTTAAAAGCCGCCACACCTTCAGAATGATGATTTTTTAAAAAGATGTTGAAAAAAACAAGCGGGAATGCTTCGCACTCTCAGAGGCCTGGACCCGGGTGTGGTCATGTGACTCCAGCCACCCAGCAAACAGACTGTTCAGCCTCCTCCCCTCAGGAAAAAGACTCTGTAGCATCAGGGCCAAAACAACTGTGCCCAAGCGCAGCTTCTTTCCAGAAGCTGTGAGAATCATGAACAATATGCCTGATGCGGCCATCATATCTGCTTTATTCACACCCACTGTACAAAGTATAAATAGTTTAACCGTTTCATGTATTATACTTTTTTTTCCCATGTCCATTGCTTTTGTTAAACCCAGTATTGCTGCGCCATTTCTTTTGTACGCACTGGATTGCCACACCTTATTGCACATTTTAGTTGTCTATATTGCTGCACTGTTTATACTGTTTATACTTTGTACATTCTGTTGATCGATGTACGCTGCTGGCCCTGAGGTACTCATTTCGTTTGCGTGTGTCAGTCAGTAAATAAGTAACTAATTCAAGATTTTTTATTTGTCACATACATAGTTATACATGGTACAATGTGCATGATATAATGTGCAGTGGTACTGTACCTGCATTCAGGTAATATATACATTTTTTATATGTACAGAATAAAAAGATAAGATACAGACACAATGTGCATAAGGGGATGTAGCCATTGGCCAAGGCATGGTCATGGAGAGCCAGATTTACTTTTTTTACCACAGATGAGTTTCCCGGATCTCAGCAATCACCTGGCTGGCTTTCTGCAATGCCTGCGTACAGGGATTTGGTCCAAAAAAACATAATGGATGAATACAGGAGCTTCATTTTCTCAAGCAAATCTATACACTTTAAGATGGAGTATGTTACCTGTAACATGTCTGCCGCCTCCTTGCGCCGCTGGGCCATATCCTCTGATTCAGTCAGCAAATCACTAAGTAGTCCAGATTTATAGAGCTGGCCAACAAGCTCACTCTGAAGACTGTCCTTCACGTGGTTGACCAGGAAGTGCATCACTGCTTTTGGCACACTGCAGCAGATAGAGAGGAAATATGAGTCATAAGCTTTTCACGTCACAAAAACAGTTTCAATTCCAAAGTTCCAAAAGTCTAAACCAACAGGACACCGTTTGGTATGCATGGAATTTATTCAAACTGTGGTGACTGATGACAGAAAACCATTTTTCTTATGAGCCAGTCGGATGGCCTACCTGTCCTGAATGTTCTTGCGGACAATGAGGAAGTAAGATTTGATGAGGCGTTCGATGACCTCACAGTCACGCTGCTCACGTGACGACAGCTTCCTGGCTACTGGCACAGGCTTGAGGGAGAAAGGTGTGTGTGTTCTTATCAGTTTATCAGTCACTTCACAAAAATTCATAATTCTCATCTCTGTTTAGTTACCACATCAAGTAGGTTGACAGCTCCTTTAAGGGGGCTTCCAGGTCCAGAGCCTGGGGCTTCCTCTCCTTTCTTCAGCATCCCCCTCCAGTTGCCAGTGCTGTCCTGCTCAACCTGCAGTCCTGCAGCTGAGGCCTGAGGAGACAAGAACAGAGGGGAAAAAAACATCTGTCAGCATATCACTGCAAACAGAACACTAACTGGGAGAGGATGGTTAAGGTATATAGGCAAAACAAACTTAAAGCAGGTCATATTCAGGACTCCAGCCACAAGTAATTCATTCACACTTTAAGAGATCCTACTAAGTTGAAGCTAAATATTCAAAAATAAGCACACTGCAGCCTGTTGTCATCCTCCTACATTATGCACCACAGAGAGAGAGAGAGAGAGAAAGTATTAAGATACTGTAAAAGGGTAGAGATGAGGGATCAGGTACTTTCGGTGAGACAGGTGGACAAGCTTTTGGTAAAGTGCACTGCAGAAGACGTAACAGTTGTTAATGCACGCCCACACAAACTGAGGAAAAGAAATACAAGAGCACAGCATCGGCAGACAAAGAGCACTGCATGCCCATCATCCATCCATTCGTCCATCCATACATCCCCCACCACCAGCCTCTCAGCCAGCCAGGCACAGAGCCAGCAAGCAGCATACGCCCCCACCTTGGCACTGTCCAAGTCTGCGCCAGACACAGGCGGCTCGCCAGAAACCACAGAACCAGCCGGGCCTTTGCCAACAGACTATCAGGAAAATGAGAACAGTAGTGAGAGGGAGAGAAACAGAGGAAACGTGGAAAGATATTTGAGGAGAGGAGATGTTCTGAGGGAGATGTGGAATAGAAAAATCTCCATGGAAACTATCAGAAGCATTTCCTTCGGAGAGCCTCATCCTGTAGTGCACAGGTCCCACATATACTCAACGTACACAACACATAGCCGTCTGGTATTATATTTTCAAATAGGGTTGTGTCATTACCTTATCCCTGGCCACTGCTGGAGGGAGCTCTCTCATTCTGTTTCTCCTTTGCTCCTACAGACACAAAATAACACATATTAGTACAGTTGCTGATTTTGACAAAATCACGTATGGAAAATATTTAAGATGTTCTACTGAACAATGCATTACAAAAAGGGTAATTATGTATAAAAGGTGGCAATGTGTGGCAATGAATTAATTCCAAAAAGGGAGCAGACATACATTTCAGATGAACCTATTCTAACCTAATGTAAAAACAAGTAAATGTGCGCCAGACTGTGAGCCCACAGACCATCGGAGCTTATACAGACTCTCTCTTGGCCCCTTTTATTTGTTGTGCACACATTTGGCCTACAAATATTTATCAGTGATCAAACCTCTGGTTAAGTAGTGTCCCCTAACTATGATGATGAACGTTTTTTCAATAACATTTGGTATCGTAATAGGCTTATTGCAAAAAAACACAAACCTCTATATTGTTATTCATGACCCCACAGGCATCTGCAAAGTCTGGATGTTTCGTGTTGATATAGGCCAGCTCAATTGCAACCAAATTGTGGACCTATGACAGGAATAGAGGACACTTTTAGTCATCAGTCAATTAAGCCTCGTATTGAAACCTAAGAGAAAATGACAATACAGGATGAAAACACAAAAGCAAAGGTACCATCTCATTGGTGATCGGCAGTCTCTTCCTCAAGAGAGAGGTGACAACTTCCACAATGGCCTCATGTAGCTTCGGGAACCTCTGCAGCTCCTGCACAACAAAACATCACATCGATGTCTGATTAAATACTGCTCACCTCTCTGTGACAGAGAAGATGTGAGGAGAGCTGATAACCTGTGTGCTGTAGTTGCTGCAGTGCTGGATGATCCTTTGCATCTCTTCATGGACCAGCTCCACGCACCGCAGACTGGGCTCCTCCAGGCGTTTCACCTGCTTCTTCACCAGCAGCTCAAAGGAAATCTCGGGCACAAACAGTGACGGACGTGGGCCCTGATGTGCGGAAAGAGCTGTGAGTTACTATTTACCATTGACTCGGGCAAGATTGCAAAGCAACAAGGAACTAGACGAGGCAGTATCTTGCAGAGAAGGTCATGTTTAGTTGTTTTTCATTAGCTACCACTGATGACATAAGGCAGCAGCACTCACTGTGGCATTCCTGATGGCTGTTAGGATATCTATGGTGCTGAGTCCTCCCAGAGGATCCACAGACTCCAGTGTTCTGCCAAAAGTCTCATGGAATATGTAACAAATTCTGGCTCCACCGCACCTGAAAAACAGCGAGGGGGCATATTAGCTCTAGTGTGAGACCTTCTTTCTTCACACAGGCTGTGCGTGCCTCAACTTACAAAAACCAGTGCATTTGTTTTCACTGCGCTGGATCAACAGCATCACCATGTGGCTGAGCAAAGGAAAGGCACCGGTACTCACAGTTCTGCAGTCTCAATGTATTTGGCCGTGCCCTCGATGGTGTTGCAGTACTCCGTTGCAAACTTTGTGATGAGCTGGAGCAGGGTGGCGCTTTGATCTTCGACGGGTTCTCCATAGCTGCTAAGCAGAGACTGGTACTGGGCTGCCAAAACGTTGATCCGTGTCTTCAGCTCAGGGAGGCAGTCTCGGATGTGATGCATCAGTAACCTGTCATTATAACAGCAAAGGGCAGTGGATTGAAGTTATACACAAATTTGTGAACAACAAGTCTATACGAGATACAACCATAGCCACAGTCTGCTTCTGGCATTCACTGATGTGCAAACATGTTGAAAAGATTACATATTTTTTAAATGAGCTTTTGTTCAATTTTATTCAATTCAGCATCTGTAATGTTCATATTGTTATTTTATATGTTTACGGTGATAAAAGCAGGCGGATATGTACTTTTACGTTATGTGTAATTTGTTGTGGTACTATTTACCTGTTTAGGGTCCTGGCCAGGTATTTGGTTCCATTTCTGTTGGCGAGAGATGGATACTTCTTCTGCAGGAAAGCATATTCGTCCCGAATAGCATCAGCTACGGACTTTTTATTGTTTATGTCCAACTGGCTCCTAAAAATTCAAGCAACACAACACAATTCTAACTGATGTTCACCATATTGAACAGGATATTAAATTTCATTTCATTACAGTAGCATTACAGTACCCTCATCTCCATAAACTCTCATCTCTGTTATGAGTGATAAATACTTTCATTGCACGTTCATACTATATTCAGTGCTGTCCACTGTTCACACCTGTTGACAACTCCAATGAGGCCCAGTTTGACAGGTATGACTCTGCCCATTAGTACATCCATAGCATCTGTACCAGCATCCATCAGGTCCAGCTTGGTAACCACAGCCAGTGTTCTCCTGCCTGGTGAGTCAAAATAATAGTTACTAAAACATCTCTCATTATGTATTATCAAAATAAATGGTGAAAAGTTAGACAATCCCGCTTTTTACCATCTGGGTCAACCTCTCTGGCCACCTTTAGCGCCTCAGAGGTGGCCATATCTGTGTTTGCAGCTGTGACGGCCAGGATGATACAGTTGGGGTTGGAAATGTGCTTCAGGATTAGGTCTCTAATCTGAACCTCAATGTCCTTGGGTTGATCCCCTACTGGCACCTGAAGGAAACCAAACAAGACAATGAAAAGACACATAGTGTCTGATACATCTGAAACTGCAGCTGGTTTGTCAAATTATCATGTTCCACCAACGGGAAGGGAAAAATTGGGCTGAAATCAAAGCCTACATATACGTTGACTTTGACAGCACGTGATTAGGAAGAATTAAGACTGAATTAATAATGCTGTCATCCAGACGTATCGGACACAAAAGAGGAGGAGCTAGTCAGAAATTACCTTGGTGATTCCCGGCAGATCCACCAATGTGAGGTTGACGACGTGTGGAGAAAAAATCCTAAGGTGAATGGGTTCATCACTGATTCCCTGCAGAGAGACGACAACAACACGAGGTGTGTACTTTATCCAGATTAAAAAAAACTTGACCTTATGGGTTTTGAAACATTTCAGCTTAGATCTGTGACCTGAATGTAAAGCTAAAACATGAGAGGCACAGACTATGGCACAGCATCTATATGACGTCTCAGAGGGGTTGATGGGAAGGTGGTGGGCATGTGGGGAGTTTTAACTTCCAGGTAGCTTTTAAAATGTGAACAGTGACTCTGGAAGAATCAGTCTGTGATCTTTCCAGCTGTTGTAAGCTGTTTACTGACAGCACTTCTCCCACAGAAACAAAGTGACAACAGAATGTACAGAGCTTGTGTTTGTGTTTCACTCGAGAACTATGGGTTTGCATATTGTCATGCAAAGGGCTACGTGGTCTTGTTGGGCTACACAATGGTGCAGTGACTGGTACTCGTGCCCCCCAGCTAAAATGTTCCCGGTTCAAATCCCGGTTCAGCCAGGGGTCTTTCTGTGTGGAGTTCACATGTTCTCCCCGTGTGTGCGTGTCATCAGTCTTTGGACTGTGGGAGACTTAGTTTACTTGGTGGATTTCAGTACTGCCTTTGTTAACAACCCAAATATTAGATTCCTCATGGAATGGTACAGATGTAAACCTCACCAGATGCATTCATTCAGGATGTTCTAATGAAGAACAACAGAGAGACTTCTTCAACTGCCATCTCACCTTATTATTCCCTGATATGCGCTCCGTCTCATTTTCAATTTCTTGCCTGATTTCATCAAAGTCTGTGTAAATCTGTGAAGACAAAACTGAAAAAATTAAGAGACGCAAAAAGGACAAAGGCCGTAAATCAAACACTTGACATCAAACTATTCTATACCATATTTTTTGTGTGCAGAAACTTGCCCCATTCTTCTCCTTCTCTACCTGTGAATGACAAAGCAGCAGTTTGTGTCATGGTATTCACAAGGCACTCTTTAAGTGGAGGAAGGCACGGATTGAGCACCTAATGACATTTACTCGTCTACTGAATAAGGCAACTGGAATGACGGGTGCAGCTTTGGGATAGAGGGAGCAGAAATAGGAGACTAAGGTCATTTAAATGTGAAGACATCTGTACAATGCACCTCAGCATCTGCAGAGACAGAACTTAAAACAAATGTTTCATACATGAGGAACCTATATGAACCTATGTTTTTTATCATACTGAACATCAACACTTGGTTATGTTTCCTCTACACATATACATATAACATTCACGCAGCTCATCATGTCCATGCTCTACAAAGCAGTAGAGGGATAATGGTACCTACCACTCTCCTCATTTTTCCTAGCGTCTCCAGGCTCGACATGGACCAGCTGGAGGATGAGAGGTCGCCTGGTTACGATGCCAGTCCCACGAGGCAGCAGGTCCCTGCCCACCAGGCTCTCCAGCACAGAGCTCTTACCACTGCTCTGGAGACAGGACACAGAAAAAGACATGAGTCAGGTGGAGGTTAAACCAGGGTCAGTATCTATCTTCTGAATCAGTGCAGCAAGACCATCAGGACCAAAACCAAGGTGGACCAAGGTTAAGGCCAGCACAGCTTAACTGCACCTGTCTTATCTACAAGCACTGACCCGTTTTAGCTAACAGGGTGTGTGCACTGTGTGTGTGAAAGAGACTCTGAAAATAGCAATGATTTAGATGATCAAAATAGCTTTCAGTGCCACTGCCAGTGAAGATTGCACATGATTCTTGCAGCAGTCTAATTAAACTGTGTCTCGTGGGTCAAATGAGGGCTACTATATCTTTGCTAATACAGTACATACTTAATAATGAATGCATGTCGTTTAAGCATCTGTTTAGCAAGCTAGCAGCAGTGTCACTAAACGCGAATTGTCACAGCGGTTTACCTGTGTGCCGACTACTGCTATCTGCGGCAGCTGAATGATGTCCGCCCCCACAGTGTTGAACACGTCCTGGAGCTTGTTGATAACGGGGATGAGAGCCTCCATGTTCCCGTCCGATAAACAAAACGGAGAAAGCCGTTATTTCGTGATGGAGCCAAAGTCATTCAATGTCCCTGCGACACCACCATTGCAGAAACACCAGCTGAATGGACGAGAGGGTTCGTTCTCTCTCTCTCCGGGACATGTAGTTCTCCTGTGGACAAAGACTGCCGTTCAGGGCTCGTGAAAAGACTACAATATCATTTGTGTGAAGGTGTCGGAGAAGCTTCCACTCTCGCGCATGCGTATATTCGGCAAAGTGACAGTACAGCGTCGCTAGTAAGTAGCTTGGACTTTCACCGTTGTGCTTTGATATTGCTGCCTGTTTTACTGCCAGTAGATTTGTTTGTTGTGGACATTCCGGGAGTGACGTCGTCATTACACGATGCTGCAGTTCCTGGTGAGTAAAGATGACGTCAACATTCGCAATCTTGACGTATATGGATGCTGAAAGTTTCCAGGGAAGCTAACTTAGCATTAGACTGTTAACCGACGTAACAAAAGCGTCATGAGTGAAATAAAGTTTCCAGTGTGGATAAACTAAGTCAATCGCCACCAAGTTAACTGGTAACTATGCTACTACGTTAAGCATACATTAAAATAAGTTTACACGGGTTGTGTCACGTCAGGTACATGTTTCGGCCTTCATTAACACCTTTCTTCCTTTTTCAGGTTGGCTTCGGTCTGGGCAATGTTGTTGGGATGTACCTCGCTCAGAACTATGAAGTAAGTTTGTCAAATACGAGTCTTTATTCTTAACTAACGCAGTTGTAACTTACAGAGGACGCCTATCACCCCTTTTAATATAGAGAGCCCTCTATGTAATACAACTGTCCTACCTTTGTTGAAGGTGACACGTTTTTAATTGCAGACAGGGGTTTATAATATATGCCATGCTCGACATATTGGCAGCTAGAATCACCTCAGTATATTGCAGCATGTACATTTTTTCCGAAAACAGTAACAACATTACAAACTTAATGAACAATTGAAAATTAGTCATTAGATTATATTAGTTTTAGCTAGGTGTCCTTAATAAGCAGAAAAGAATACTGCATCCCAGTGTGGTGGACACTGAACATCTATTAATATATATATATAAACTTTTCTCTGTAATCGAACTACTACTCAGCTGCTTTGTAGCTAAAAAAAAACATACATTCTCCTGTGTTTTTTTTATACATGTGAATATAGACAGACAGGCAGACAGACAGACTTTGCTATAATGCTTTTGAATGGGACTGCTTTGTAATTTCACAATAAAGTCTTCGATTTCTGAAAACTATATCCAATTTACCAGGTTGTACTGAATGTGATGCTGTCTCTTTACTAGGTCCCAAACATAGCCAAGAAGATTGAAGCATTTAAGAAAGACGTGGAGGCCAAGAAGAAGCCTCCCGAGTGAGCAAGCCAGGACCACGTTTCAAACAAGATCAACAGATCAACTCTGCAGAGAAACTATTTATTTTACAACAGAGTTGTGGTATACATTTGATATGTGGTGTACATTTAATTAAGAATTGTTCGTATATGAGAGGATTTAACAGTTCCTGGAACATTATTCTCTACTTAACTTTGTAAAATAAGTTGTACAAAGACTGGAATAAGAAACACTCTAACTTACCAGTGGGATCACTGTGTCCAGTATCTGTCATGGAACTGTTTGCTGGCCTTTTCCATGAAGCATCATGTAAAATAACATATCTCCTTATTAGGTGCATCATTTTTTGTAAATGAGACTAGATTATGCAGTGTGTTATAAATGTTAAAACAGCTGCCAATCTTTTTTTATCATGGTGTGATCCCAGTTCTAAATCAATCACACTTTCAATAAAGTTGATGGTACAAAATATTAAAATGTTTGCCAGGTTGAATAATTAACAGTTAAGCATCTCCATGTTTGCGCTACACCAGTCTGTACTTAATATTAATTATTCCAGATCTGTCCAGTAGATAGAGCCACCACCAAGGGATTTTAATGTACTTACTCTTTTTAACCCTAAATGAGAAAGAAATCTTTGAGCTTGGCAATAATTGGGATCTACTTTTTCTTCTTGTGTTTTGTTTCCTTCTTTTTCTTTGCATTTGACCACCCAAAGCCTCGGAACTTTAGACAGTCCATTGCATTATGAGAAATGTAGTAGACGTTCTCCATGGCTGCTGGGCTGAGGATGTCCACCTCGGTTTTGGCGGGTTTGGCACTAGATGTTTTCTTTTTGGGGGATTTTAGACTTCCAGTCTTCTTGGCTGGCTTAGAAGATTGGGAACGTGATTTCCTGGATTTTGTGGGCTTAGAAGAAATATAAGAGGTTTTATAAGCTTAGGTTTTGTTCCTAAAAAATAATTTAATAATAATAATAACTATTTACCATCGTGAAAAAAGGCTAGGTCACATCCAGTGTGATCAGGGTTTCTACCCATCTGTAAAACAAGATAAAAATACTGTAAAATACACAGCGTAGGTGTATTCTCATTAACAAATACTTTCATCGATACAACGTAAATAATGTGTGTGTCTCATAATAACTTAAGCACAAGTACAAATATAATCATGTCTTACCAGCTCTGGGCTTGGCACTGTTGTAAGTGGCAACTGAACGGTTTCTACCGGGACAGTAATACCCCCCTTTGTTTATGTCCCGTTGTCATAGAGATGCAGCAGACTCGCTCATAAATGACAGGTTTAGACTCCTCCACAAGCTTGGGAAATACCAGTGCTGCATCCAAAGCACAGCTCGACATTAAATAGTACACCCTTACTTTAAGAGACGTTAGGGAAAACATGGAAAAAATCTTTGCATTTTCTTTTTAGTGAAGCTGCACTACATTTAATCAAATGGTAAGATAATAACTGTTCATTTTCTTTTGCAACTTCAATCAGATTCCCCTGATTTAAACAGCCCTTCTATTCACATATAAAAGTGTGGTTCTGACATTTAAATACATTCAGTAAACATACAACAACTGAATTGCATGCAGAAACTCTCAGATGTGTATATCATGCATCATAAAGAAATATCCACAACCACAAGTAAGCAGTTACTCAAAGAACAGGTCCAATGTGGACCCAAGAGAGTCCTCAGTTGTGAGCACAAGACACACAACCCACAATAAAAATGCATAGTACACACATTGTCTGACATCAAATTCAACAATCAGTGTGTGCCAATTTACCTATTTCCAGAAACAACAGTGCTAGAGACTTGTTCATCGTCTGCACAGAGCCATTTTTACCTTACAAGGCTTTAAAAGAGCCTCTGGTAAAACAGCAGCACATTGAGAGCTTCTTGTAAACCAATACTAATGGTATAGTGGCAAGTGGCAGCATGGTGGTGAGGTGTTGAAGTATCTGCCAAGAATATCCATACTTAAAAATACAATAGCATTTTCAACCTGTTTCAATGTTGTAAAGCCCGGTTTAAACAGTGCTGCTACAATAGAAAAATAGAATGATAGATCATGCATTTAAGTCCCAGAGGGTGACTCATGGGGTCATAAAGGTTGGTTGAGGTGCACGGCTACGCTGTGGTGATAAGGTGAACGATCATGTGAATGATGCGGGAGCCACGGGGGCAGTTGCACAGATCCATGACTGGGTTCCTGATTTTGTCCTCTAGAAGTTGGTCCAGCTCCCAGCGCAGTTCTTTTACCAACTCGGCCACCTGGGTAAAACCAACACCATAGTCACATTGTGAGTGCATTTATGTCCTATTAAAGTTCAATAAACAAACAGCTTCTAAATGTCATCCTTCACTGCAGTTAGGCCCATCCAATGCGCATCATAAAATATCTGTTTTTACTAGTTTCACAAAAAACGGTATTTGAAATGGACCTTTTAGATATAGGTGAACAGATACTCTTAACCAGTCAATTATATAAATCTTTAGGGGGAGTGGTGGCATAGGTGGCACTGAACTTGAGACCAAGTGGACCTAGAGGTTGCTGGCTCAAACCCCGCTCAGCACCACCGTGGCCTCTTAAGTAAGGCTCTTAACCCTCAATGCATGGCAGCCCACTGCTCCACATGTGTGTGATGGTTCAAGAGCAGAGACCAAATTTCGTTGTATTGTGTACTGTATAGTATTCTGCGACAATGACTAATATATAAAGCTTTCTTTCTTTTATTATTTTCTGCCTGACCTCGTAAGAAGCAGCAGCAAATCGGATCCATCCGTCATCCAGGGAAATGAGGGACTCTCCCCTGTGCAGTTCAATGTTGATCTGACCACCTCCGAACATCACTAGTGGGTAGAAAGACACCATGCTGCAGTCCCTGATGAAGACACGGCTTGTTTTTACCTTCTCGTGGTAAACCAGGTAGGGGCTGCTGTAGTGACGAATCTGAAAGACCAGTTTTGAGTCATGAGGAATGTTCATCTTTCGGTTTGCTGAACTCACTAGCTTGTCTTTAGTTGTCTATCTCACCATATAGTTGACAGATGAGGGGTGTATGTGAACACAGCCATCCTTCTTGGTCATGAAGCGTAGCTCGTTAGCTCTAGGTTGCATCTTCACTGCTCCTTTGCTTGTCATCTTATAATTCTCCTGAGGAGATCGTACCTGGAACACAGCGTCAAGCACCAGAGTCAGGCCAAGGGATAGTTGAAGCATTTAGCTTTGTATTATACATGAAACCAGAATAAATATCCACCTGGACCACGTTGGGATAGAGGGCAGCACATAGCATGGCGGACATCAGACAAATGTTTCCTGAGTGTAGGTTAGCCTGCACAGGGATGATACGCAGCATTAATCGTTATCAGTTTTTCTTCAACACCAATGTTAGTAAATGTAATTGTGTATTAACGTTAATATATTTAGCACAGGTTTTATATATTTATAAGACTTGCTAGTGTGGCATTACATTGAAGACTAAAATAAAAGTACAGCATATTGAAAAATGTATGTGCACCTTATTCATCTGAAAACAATTGTCAATAAAATAAGACAGATAATAGTAGTAGATAGTAGCAGGCAGAAAAAAATACATGTAACTTTTATCTTATCATGTAATGAATTAAATGTAAGACTTTGTTGTGCACTGTGATGTGCATTTGTTACCTCAGGACCAGTAGCCTGAAGAACCCCATCAGTGCCATTAGAGGACAAGCGCTCTATAATCCTGGCTCTCAGTCCCTCTTTGATGAAGCCTATGTCAGACAGCAGCTCAGCAAACTGTCTCTTCAGACTCGCAATCTCCTGCACACACAAATGGACATTATTGAAATATCACTAAGGCAAATATGATTCAACATAACTAAAGTAGTAGTGCAGTGGAAGTGCCTGACCTGTAAGCCTCGCCAGGACAGGAAGTTTTCCCTGCAGTAAGCTATGCTTGCCCGGTAACCGTTCTTTGAGGCAAGGCACCAACCCTATGACAGAGGCAAAAATAAGAGCATGTATGCATGCTAAATATGCTAGATTTAATGTCAACATTGTTAAATAGCAGTACTGTCCACAAAGATAAACCCAGTTATTACTTTATATGCCTGTAACAATGCAATATGGTCACTGTTGTTTTTGGCAAAGGCAAGTTTCTTCTCGTTGGCTTCTTCTCGCTTATCCCACGGAGACACCTTGAAGAAGATGAAGACCAAATTTTTTAAAAAATGTTGAGAATGTACAAATACAGAGTGGATCAAAATGTAGCTGTTACATAAATGAGCAGAAAATGTGGTGTTTTGCTGATAAACAATCAGTGATTCCCTCACAAATGGTGATTTAAAGGCCAGACTGGCGGCAATGGTGAGTGCTGGGTCGAGGCAGCGGAAGATGGCACCAAACAGCATGAGTTTCCCAATGCGCACGTCGACGGGCAGGGAGGCCAGGTGGTAGCCCAGCGGGGTCAGCCTCTCATCTGCAGTTAGAGCGCCCAGGTCCTGCAGTCGCTGCTTGGCTACAACTAAGCTTCCCATAGCTGGGGGTTCAATTAGCCGAGAGAAGACTGACTCCAAGGTCTGTTTGGCGAAAACGTCCAGGATTTTGATTCTGTCATAGAGAGATGGGAATAGTAAATACTTGCATGAGAAGAAAGGATTTTGGACTGGACAAAGCCTAGTCTTACTAGCCATATATATTAAATATAAATCCCAATACCCTCTTTTCACATAAACCTGTATTATTTGCATTTATAGACAAGACAAAGCAGCTTGGCACTGTGCAAAGAGCAAATCGATGGATCTACCGGAGGCAGAGCTGCTCCAGAGGCTTTCTCTGAATTTCAGGCAGCTGTTGCTCAGCCAGATGGTGGTGGAAGCAGTGGCTGGTGAAGAGATGGAAGCAAACCCCTGAAGCCACACGTCCCGCTCGACCCTTCCTCTGCAGAGCGTTGGCCCGAGAAACCCACGATTCGTCCAGGCTCTCCATGCTTTTAGATGCATCATACCTATCAAAGTAGATCCATGAGTGGTAGTGGGAATTTAGATTAATTCATACTTAAACTGCTATCAAAAAATATCAAAAACATTAGTTTACCCTTTCTCCTTCATCTTGCCAGAGTCGATGACATATACTACATCATCAATGGTTACAGAGGTCTCTGCAATGTTGGTGGAGATGATGATCTTTGTGACACCCTTTGGGGGCCGACTAAAAACTGATTCCTGCTCCTCGTTGGACAGGGTTGAGTGAAGTGGGTACACCACACACCTGATGGACAATCAGAGACATTAACATCTGACTGGAAACTCATGATCATTTCACCCTTCACCCAACAACTGAAATAAGACACACACTATTTGTTTTGTACAACTGTCTAAGTTCCATATTCTAAGTTTTAATATCTAAATAAGCTATACGTGATTTCATGCTGCAGTGTTTTATGTGTTAACATGAAACTTGATTATTCTGTATTCTCAGACACAGACCTGGTTGTGCCCCTGTTGTTGAACATTCTGTTGGACTGGAGTTGTTCATAGAGCATCTTGATCTCAGCCAGGCCTGGCAAAAACACCAGCACTGCACCTGGAGACAGAAACAGCAAAACTCTATAGGATCCAGCTGGACAAGTATGAGTATGAAAGTATGGGGTTGATTCTTACCTGGAGGGTACTTGTGGTTTCCATCCACAATCCACTCCAGCAGGCTCTCTACAAGGTCCATGTTGATCTTGTCAAGGTCCATTGCAGCAATGGTCTTCAGCACACTCTTCTTAGTATCTGCAACGACAATAAATCAAAATATGAAATTAATGTATACACATACAGGAGCATGTTATATAACTAAGATCCAGGAAGTTCAGAAACAAACAACATTGGTTCAATTCTTGATACTTGTTTTTGTCACCTTTGTATCTGAGTGTGAGATCCTGCAGGCTGAGCTGCTGGTCTGGGATTGAGTCTTTCACAATGTCTCTCTTACAGAAAGACATGAAGTTCCACACATCGTCACCCAGGTCGTCCACCATGTCCCTTGGCTGTCCTTTGGTGGTTCGTCCACCTGTGGAAGAATTCTGTTTCCCAGAGCGCATGTAAGGGCTGCCGTCCTCGATGACATAGCTGTGAAAAAAACACAAGTGTATGGAGGCAGTACAAGAAACAAGAAAAAAAAATCATACACATTTATAAAGGCAGGTTTAAAAAATATGCAGTAGCTCATTTCACTTGAAAAAACTGTAGAAAAATGCACATACCCAGTTTTAGTGATGGCATCTTCAAGAAAAAACTGGTCAACAGGAAAAGCACGTCCTGTTGTGAGAGATGTCCGTTGAGGGGGGGAAAACAACAATCAGAGATGTATGAGAGGAATATATTGAAGGATTATGTGTACAATAGATACCTAATTCATTACCTGGTATGTCGACAGTAGGACAGTTGTAAAAATACTCCGAAAAGAGGTTGGCATTGAGTGTGGCACTCATCAGAATAACCCTCAAGTCTGGTCTCTGGACAATCAGGTCTTTGAGCACCAACAACAAGAAGTCACTAATTAAAAAAGAAAGGATACAACAAAAGGTCCAACGGTGAGAAAGATATCAGACATCTAGAAAATCAGAAGATTTAGAAATTCAACATATATTGATCTGCAAACTCTTACCTTTCTTCCGTTCGTTCATGCACCTCATCCACAATGACGTGTGTGATGCCACCGAGGTCTGTTTCACCCTCAAGTCTCCTCAGTAACACACCTGTAGTGCAGTACAGAAGTCTGGTAGCAGAAGACTGACAGAAGAGAAGTCATACAATAGAGAGGAACGTTATATGGGTGATTTGGAAAATTCATGTTTAGGACTTTATAAAGATTAAAAAGTAGATTTTGTGATTAAAAGCTTGTAGCTTACAATGCAATATATATATATATATGTGTGTGTGTGTGAGTGTGTGTGTGTATATGTATATGTATGTATATATATATACAGTATGTTGAATGTGCTCATACCCTGACAGTCTCCAGACGGATCTGGTATCCGACAGAGTTACCCAGACGCTCTGCCCGCTCCTGTGCCACTCTCTGAGCAACAGAGATGGCAGAAATACGGCGGGGTTGGGTACAGATTATGTTGGCCACCTGCTCTGCTGGACCATTTAATGAGGCATCCAGAATGAACTGAGGGATCTGGGTGGTCTTACCACATCTGTTGAAACGTTAACAGGAAAATAAGGGAATGAGCAGGCATGTTTGCTATAAGTAAAATTCTCAACATTGTTTATACAGATGGGCGATGTCTCTTTCACTGGTATTTGACAATGTCTACAGTGAAATATCGTGATGGACGATACTATCATACAGTGCACAGTTTTTACTTCCCTTACAGCTTGTAGATGGAGCTCTGTGTGACAGTGAGAAGAGAAAGAGGGAAATCTCTGCAAGGTTTAACGTTTAACAGCACATATTGTAATTGGTGCGTGCTTGGCGAGGTGGGGGGTGTAGTATAACAATGTTGGTTTCCCATCGTGATTGTGTCAGTTATCACAATAGACGATAGTATCGCCCATCGGCCCAACCCTAATTGTTTATATCAAATGGATATAAACATAAGGAAAACATCTTAGTGATTTTTAATTGTATTTTTTCATAACATGTTTTTGACTCTGGGCTTGAAGTACTGTAAAATGGAAAAAAAATTTAACAATTACAATTCGCAACAATTTAAAACCTGTTTTGTTTTTATAGTAAATTTAAACATACAATTTCTATCCTCAATTCAGTTTCAATTTTTCTTAAAATCAAAGCAAATCAAGATTGTATAAATGGCATTTCGCCTATTTGAGTCTTTGTGTACGTACCCTGTCATCCCGCTGACTACCAGCACCTGACGCTGGTCCAACAGATCTAGGATTTTCTCTTTTTCTTGCCAAGCTGGCAGGTTCTGTCTCTGCTCCAGCATGGACAGGAAGCCCTTGGATGACTAGACATAGAGAAGGATTAAAGATCAGTGATAGATTAAATATATTGGTAAAGTTGTAAATAATGTAATTAGAGGAAAAGACAACAGGTTATTTTTATTTTTGGTCAACTACAGCAGAACCTCTACCTTTTTCTTTTGGAAATCTCGGCACAGCTTGCCATTTTCCTGCAGCACGACATCAAACTTTATTCTGTTTCTATTCATCGTCTTCCTCAAATTGACATAGCTCTCACTAGTAATTGGAACAGCCTTATCTTCTTCATCCATCATCTCCTCTGCTTCTCTTGTCTTTTTTACTTTAAAGATAAATGTCATCAGGTATGTACATATAAATACAAGCAGTATTCAATACAGCAATAAATGCAACACAATATAAATTCATACACACACACACACACACACATATATACACATACATATAGATATAAAGAATCTTTTTGACTCACAATCTGTGGTTCTTTGGTTGTTGGGCAGAGCAGCTTTTCTGCTGTTAGTAGGATTACTACCTGTGCTACGACTCCGGCTTTCCTCTGAGGTGGTGCTCCTCACACTCTTGACTATGGTGGGTGGAGGAACCACTACAACAGGTGGTGGTGAGCTGTATTTATGGTGAGTAACAGCCAGCATCTCCTTCATGGTATCTTCATCCTCACACAAGGTGATCAACGTGTAAACAACAGGCTCGCTGCTCTTGGCTGCAGTAAGTGCTTCTTCAAATAATCTCTCCGTCACGATGAGCCTCCCTGCGGCTCCAAAAGACTCATCGTTGGTGCTGAAGGCAACTATTGGTGCCTGAAATGGATAACAATTTCCTTTAGGGAAACGGACCTCTAATTCATACTCAGGGGGAGAATAGTTACTGAATCCAGGTTGACTCGGACCCTTCTGGCCGAAGGAACCGGCTCCAGAGCTCTCTTTGGTGGGACGTTGATGTTTAAACTTGCATTTATCCCCAAAGCGACAACCTTGCCCTTTTAGGTACAGTCTACAGACCTCGCGGCTATTAACAGATCTTGAACCATCTTGACGCGCTGCTTTTGCAGCATTCTTGCCATTGCTGTCTGAGAAGAATGAGAGGTCCAGCGTTACTGTCCAGACTGCATTAGCAATGCGTTCGCTGAAACGCTCACCATAAATGGCAGCTAGAGCCAGAGCTTCCTCCTGCCTCTGGTTTAAACACTCATCCATAGACACGTCCTCAAGGCCATCGGGGGAAACTGCTTTCTGGCCGAAGCGCTCACTAAAAACCTGGTGGAGGAGATGTTCCAAAGTGGCACCAAATTCTCCTCCACCTCTCTCTAGAGCCAGTTTACTACGCTCCCTATCAAACCCATACCTGTGGATAGAAAGAGAATTATAACGTACATGTCAAACCTAACTGTAACAAGATACAGTATCTGCCAATGACTACAACATCCAAAATCTGCATTAAGAGAAAATACTATTCTGAACATCACCTGCAGAGTTTGCCGACAGCAAATAAGGAGATAGTGAGTTCAGGGGCAGATCGTTCATGATCAGAATCTGGTTCAGACGAGGGGCTGTCTGCTCTCTCCAACGGCTCATCATTAGTGGCCCAAAACTGGCCTTCCTCACGGTGATCCAACTCATCATATTCCTCCTCATCCTCTTCTCCCTCTGTATAATCTGAACCAGATTCACTGAAAGAAAGGGTAATGTAAGATCATGTGGACTTGCAACAGAAAAAAATGTACCATTTTCTGACATTTATATTAGCCTTTGTCAAAAGATAATAGGATCTAGCCTGTCCCATGCACATTAACCAAAATGTACTTACTTATGAAGGTCCGGAGAGTGTAGATCCCTCAGCAGCTCCTTGAGCTGTTTTTGGGTGTCATTAGTCATTAAGATCTTCTGCAGGGGCATGTTGCTCAACTCTGGCCTGTTGCCATCACTCACTGGCATTGGGCACGTTCTGATTCTTGCAAGAGAGCTTGGGAGAGCCTTTCTGCTGCTTTTAAAATCACTTCTGCCATTCCCAATTTGTTCCCTACCTCCCCTCCTCCCTCCTCTAGCTCCATCCCTGCCACCAACATGGCTGCTACTGCCTCGTCCTCTGCCAAATCTGAAGACAAATAAAGGTAAACGGGCAAGGCAACAAGAGACATGAGGGGACGTAATTAGAACAATGTTAACATCTTTAATATTTGTAATGTAGTATTATTATTTGTAGTATAATTATTTAGCACCTGCTGGAACAAGAGGGTCCGAAATCAAGGCTGAAATCATCAAGGTCATCCCACTGGCCAGCTCCTCCTTTTCTACTACCACCTCCACCACCGCTACCCCCTCCTCTTGACTTGTTAAATCGCCCCCCTCCTCTGTTTGGTTTCCCCCCTCTTCTCCTTGCATTCATTTTCCTGTTAACACATTTGTGTGTTTTTAAGTATTCTAGCTACTTAAAATATCAAAAATGTCAAAGTATCATGACTACAATATTATGGACGGCATAAAATAAAGTGCTAATACCCACCTTTGATCAGTGTCCTTTCATTACGATCGGTATCCTTTTAGTCCACAAACTGTGAAGAGAGACATAAGGTGTTTTCTTCTCAGTCTTGGAAGTATCCACTAATCTTGGATAGAGAAGTGCTAGTTGCGGAGCCGAGCTGAGCATGAAGCTACTGTACATCCACTGCAGCCTACAGAGTGACACAACTGAGAAGTGGCTCGCTGTGACAATTCAGTTCAAGTGCGCTTGTGGCAACAATTACGCAATCAAACTGAGCACCACAGGCTGACGACTCAAACAGTACGATGACCATGTAACCGCAAACCCGGCTGACCCACAGTGTGTTTTAGTAGAAAGTTACAAAGAGCAGGACACAGCTTGTATTAGAAACACAGTGGTGTTCAGTCAGGACTGGGGTGTCAGTCAGTTTCAAGTATCATGCTTGAGCTAGCTAGCAAACAAGCTAGCACACTTACTCACATACTTAGCGATAGCTCATCTATAAAAAGCGTCCTCACAAATAACGTTACATAGTTATGAATGCTACAAAATCTACTAATTTGCGGCATAACACATTTATAATTAACGTTTTTGAAAAACTTTTACATCAGCTTAAAAACAAACCTGATGCAGCTGTGTAAACAACCGGTAACCTGCAACTCATTCATTGGTCGAAACTCGGGGGTCAAAGTTTCATTTCCGGGTTTTGGTACCATTTGTACCTTAACTTGAACCAGAAAGTGTGAAGTAATTTATTATTCATTTAAAAAAAACGTTTATAAAAAATGATACGTTTGTTATCTTAAGCTAAATAATGTTTTTATGAAAACAGTGACGCTATATTTTTATATGTATAAAAATATATAACTGTGCCGAAGCCGTAACCATGGTAACGGTGGTTTGTGTCGAGCAGGTAGTTGTACAAAAAAACTGACAGGACTCGGTTATTTAGGATCGCTGTTATTTAAGAAGTAAAGGAATAGTCTACAGATAGTTAGTGTTATTATCAGAACATTCACAGAAATTTTCTGTTACACATTTCACTTCCTGTCAGTTCAGGTTGAGACTGTCAAGGATGTCAGGTTAGGTCTGATTGTAAAGTATCAATTTGCATATCTATCTGACAGTGAAGGTGCATAATGCTAATGTGCGTTTATTGCAGGAGAAGGACAGCTGAAGGTGTCCTACATTTTTCCAAATGGGGACAGATACGGTGAGTGGTAACTGATGAAGTTGGACCTTTACATTACATCCAAGTCAACCTCTCCTCCGCTCACAGAGGGGGAGTGCGGCAGGTCTGCATCTGGAGCAATGGTGAGGAGTGGTGCTGGTAAACACACCTCTGCAAATGGGGTCATATACACTGGAGAATGGCATGAAGACAAGGTATATGCATGTACAAAAAGCCTCTGTGACTTAAGTCTGTATGGTTGTATTTTGTCTGTTGTTAGCCTTGTTCTATGTCACTCTCTGTCCTTCACCCTAATCCCAGATGCACGGCAAAGGGACCCTGCAGCATCCCTCTGGAGCACTCTATGAAGGAGAATTCAAAGACAATATGTACCACGGCATGGGGAAATATACCTTTCCAGATGGCTCTACTTACAAAGGTCTCTTTAACAAGAACAGGTAAAAAAGATCCAGTTTGGCAGTTGTTATTTAATTACTTTGTTTTCTCAAATGTGCCAGTGCCAGTCTGGTGTTTTTCATGATAATACTAAAGTTTAGGGCTACTGTATTTTCAGATTATCCCTTTTTTGACCAGAATACAGCAGCAATTAGTCAATAACAGATAATTAATGAATTTAATGTATTGTTTATGACATATGCTGTCATGGTTCAGCGATAGAGTAAAACTGTTATGCCAGTACGATCTATATTTCCGATATTGTATGCCTTATTTAGCAAATATATAGTACCAGCAGTTGATGTTTTTATTTGTAACTGGATTTTATTATTGGCTTACATGATTTGTTTTTCTAGGTTGGAGGGAGAAGGGGCGTTCACTGACACACAAGGAGTGGTGTGGACTGGAGAGTTTCATGGCAAAGCAGCTCTGGGCCTGAAAATGCTGCACTCTGCCATTTAGCCAAAGCAAACTTGGTCTTTCTGCTGTGTATAAAACATTGTATGACATTATCTGCCTTTAGGTATTACAATGAATCTTCTGTTTTACTTAAAGGCTGTGTTGCAGCCTTTTGTTTCGATGCTGTTATGCGGTTTAAAAGTGCATTACAGGCCTCGCATTCAATAGATCAATTTCTTTTTGTTTTTCCAGTTTTTGTTGAGTTGCATTAACCCAATAATAAACACAAATAAAACCCCAACATTGTTCATTTCTCCCTCGTTATACTGTAACTTGACTCAAGAGTGTGAGGGACGAGCAGTTTTACATCACTACACCCCCCAGCCAATCAATGAACATATGCTTACATACCCATTTGCAAGAGCTGTACCCGAGCTGTTGGAACACTGGCCGGAGGACGTGTGTGACGTGATGTGATGTGAGTGGGTGGTCAGTTTGGCTGACCACCCACTCAGGGTCATAGAAATATCTACTGCAGTAACGCACAGCGTTGAACACGTCCTGGAGCTTGTTGATAACGGGGATGAGAGATTCCATGCTCTCGTCCAATGAACGTTATTTGTTATTAAAAGGTTTCATGATAGCTGATATTCCCTCGCATGTCTACTGTAAGCCATATCGAATCTGCGAAGAACAGTCAGTAGTTTTCCTTTGAAGCTGTTGGAATGCTCCTTTAATGTAGCTTTAATGTTGGTGTATGACGCCACGCCACGTTGTGATGGCGTCACTTTATGTAACCACCTTATACTATCGAGCAGTCCTTTGGCAGACAGAAGAATAGAAGAACAGAAGGGAAATTGATCAGCTGATGGAGCAAGACAGTTTTTTATCGATATATTTAAGCGATATATCTCGGCGAAAAGCCCAGGAGAACCAAAGAAGATCTTAATCTGAAGGTACACGTCATTGTCAACTTGCTGCTCAGCAGTGGTGGTGGTGGGAATTGTTGAATGTAAATGAAAACTGAATAAGTAAAATTTGGGCTGAACAAACATTGACACACACATTTGGCAACTGTCAGGCGTCACTATTAAGTAGCCTGAACTTTTCTAATTGAGTTTTGAACTCGCTACCTGTTCCTTTTGTCAGTAGATTAGTTTGTTGTGGATATTCCGTGAGTGACGTCATCATTGTACGATGCAACAATTACGACTCCTGGTGAGTAAGATGCATTATCCACCTTATTCCTAGTGAATTATGGGCGCGACTTCCGGTTGGCGTTTGTTTACATGCTAATGGTACATACTAATCTGAGCACTGGACTAATAAAATATGTGGGAACATTACCTGTTGCAGCTCAAAAGAGACAATGTTATATTACCACTTCCTTCTACTATTGAGGTATGGGAGGACGACATGATAGCTACTCTCTGGACTTGGTTGCTTCAGACGCTGAGGGATGAACAACCCCAAAAGCGGTTCACCCATAATCGTTTCTTCACTAGCAACCTCGGGAATAAGATGGATATCAGGATGCCTAAAGTTTCCAGTGAACCTAGCTTAGCATAAATAAGAGGCTGTCAACAGACATTACAGTAGTGTCACAAGTGAAATAAAGTTTTCAGTATGGATAAACTACGTTAACCGCCACTAAGTTAACTGGTAACTATGCTACTACGTTAAAGGAAACATGAAAATAAGTTTACACGGGTTGTGTCACGTCAGGTACATGTTTCGGCCTTCGTGACATTTTTCTTTCATCTTCCAGGTTGTCTTCGGTCTGGGGAATGTTGTTGGGATGTACCTCGCTCAGAACTATGAGGTAAGTTTGTCGAATATGGCCCAAGTCTTTATTCTTAACTCACGTAGTTGTAATTTACAGAGGAGGAGGAGGGTTCGGTGTAACCTGCTGGTTTGTCTCCAACACGAGTCTATCACCCCCTCTTGATGTAGAGAGCTCACTATGGAATACAACTCTCCTACCCAACCTTACTTTGAATGTTACGATTTTAATTTTAGACTGGTATTTACAGTAGTTAGGCCATGTTGGACATATTGGCATCTCGAAAGACCCCAGTATATTGCAGTTTGTAAAGTTTTTTCCAAAACAGTTACAACATTGCAAACTTAATGATTAATTGCAGATTTTGTTCATTAGATTGTATGGGTTTTAGTTGGGTTTCCTTAATAAGCTTAACGCATACTGCATCCCAGTGTGGTTCCATCCAGAGAACGACAGTGCTTCAGAGGGTCATCAAAACAGAACAGAAGCTCATTGGCTGCTGTTCCCTCAGGGAGGCGGTACAGGACATTAAAAGACAAAATAAATAGACTGGAAAGCAGCACATATCCTAAGGCTGTTGAAGTTATTAATGGACACTGATGGGTAAACGTCCAACAAATACCAGTGCAATATCCACTTGTATATAAAGAATCGGTTTCTCTGTATCTGTTAATATATATAAAAAGTTTTCTGTGCAATCTAACTACTATACATGTGAATATAGACAGATAGACAGACTTTGCTATAATGCTTCTGAATGGGACTGCTTTGTAATTTCACAATAAAGTTTGCGATTTCTGAAAACCAGATCCAATTTACCAGGTTGTACTGAATGTGACGCTGTCTCTTTACTAGGTCCCCAACATAGCCAAGAAGATTGAAGCATTTAAGAAATACGTGGAGGGCAAGAAGAAGCCCCCCGAGTGAGCCAGCCAGGACCACGTTTCAAACAAGAACACATCAATTCTGCAGAGACACTATTACTATACTATACAGAGTTGTGGTATAATCAGGGAACATTGCATATAAGGATTGTTCATATATGAGATGATTCCTGGGACAGTATTTACTGCTTCATTTAGTCTTATATTGATGTTCTCACCATAGCCTATTTTTGCTAAATAAATAATTCAAATACTGGAATAAGAAACACTCTAAGTTACCACTATAAAGGGGGGTGGTGGCCAAACGGAGTGCTGGGGTTGAAAATTGTTTTGTTTTTTTGCACCTGCCCATCTTTTTTTAACCATGGTGTGATCACAGTTCTGAATCCATCGGCTTTCAATAAAGTTGATGATACACAATATGAAAATGTTTGCCAACCAGAATAATTGACAGGTGTTTGCACTACACCGCTTTGTATGTTCCTTCAAATCCCTCAGCGACTTAATAATTACTTATCAAACAATCAAAATTCTTAATTTTTGTTTAATAAGCAATTCAGATAGATAGATTTGTATTTCTACTTATTACATAATGCCTCTATTGATCTGTAATTGCACATACCCTGAACAAAGTCAGTATTTAACATTTATCCATAGCATACAGATATGTTAACGCATGTCATAGAAACAGATATACTGAAGTAACATCCATACAATGCTTGACACTTCTGGTAAATACTGTACCAGATACAAGGAAACGGAGATCTTGATTGATTGTACAGTTTTCAGGTAGAAAGTAACATTTCAGTATTGCCTGACCTATAAAGTGATTTGAATGGAAGAAAAAAACAACCATTAGATAAAAAGAGAAAATGGCACACAAATTTGGCACAGGATACAAAAAAAACATCTGTTCTTGAAATGTAACTGACAAAAATACAAACTTACAATGAGATATTGTTTTGTAACAATGGGCATGTTGTTAAAGTGAAGATAAATGTATATTGATCTTTACAGGTAGTGAGCTGGATGACGCGTACAAAGCTTTTTAAAACTGTTGCAATATATTATCACCATCAACCTGAGAAAATATAATCGTATTTAGAAAAAAATTCATCTTCCTGAAAAAGAAAGTAAAAATAAAATCCCGTGTAATGCAGAACATGGTGACTTTAGATAAAAAGTACACTTCTAATTGTGCTGGAAACATCGTTAGACAAGAAAGACTCAAAATATCAATAGTAAAACAGTGGCCATGCACATTCCCACAGAGGAGGACAAGACTGGGTGTCAAAATGATGGTCTATACAAAGCTAATACATGACGGCTCATGAGGTGAGTCAATAAGCTAAACCGTGGACATGTAAAGCAGGTGACCATGCTTTTAGTCCTCTGTGCTTGTTTGTGTGCTTGAGTAGAAACATTCCCCAGAGACACTAAAGAGCTCTCAGATCAGGTAGTTCACAGGTGAAGAAAGGATTGGGTTGTGCTGTTGTCTCGCAGATGGAAAGGAAGACAGCGGGTTCAGGAAGGGAGTGAAATACCATTTTTGATTTCTGTCGACTTTGAATATTGTTAAGGTTCAGATCCTGAAATTTGCTGGAATGACCAGGATTCTGTTCTCAGGTCCAGACCAGATCAAACAGGTAAGTACCTTTCCAAGAATGCAGTTTCTTCAAGCTGCTTATGTTTGTGCCCCAAAAACCATACTCTGCATGTTTGCCCATTTGCCCAATGACCATTTTTTCTTTCTGTATATTAACACATTAACACATACACACACAAACAAACCACACACTTACAGCTGGTATACTGATTTTTTTTGGTGCTCCAACTACCAAAATGACCCTGTGGTTTTCTTCCAAAAGGCCTTTTCGTCTAGAAAATACATAATAAAAACCCTTCAAATCCATTACCGAGAAATTCCAACCCAATAGCCCATGACAACGTTTAAAAAAAGGCGTAAACTGATTCGAAATTATTTCAATTTATATCTTTCAATATCATGTTTCATAAAATGTTCAACCACTGACACCGATAGAAATAAACGAACACAAAAACATCACTATGTCAAAACAGCACCAACGTTTTATAAAGGGGAGCCTACAGTATAAACTCATGTTTAGTTCTTGTGTAACACGAGAGCAGGGGCAGTAACACTGGCCAAAACAGTCTCCTGCTACAGTGATGTCAGATGTGTCTAATGAACTGCTACCTCTGTTCTTACCTGTCGCATTCACGTGTGTTCACAGTAGTCATAGGCACATGTTAGGGTCAGGTGTGTGTGTGCGTGCATTGTGTGGCATCTATTTGTGCTGAGCTCACAGAAGAAGGCTCCATATGCTTCTCTGCTTTGCTCCATTTTGTTTTTCGTCCCATGACTGCATGGCCTAAGAGATGACTTCCACAACTCCAGTCTTTTTTTTCCTTGTGTCGCTTCACTCCAGTCTTTTTTTTCCTTTTACGTCCCCCAATAACAACCTCCGTTCCTCCCTCCCTCCTCTTCTCCAGCTCCAAAAACCAATCTGACAGGCTCGTATGTGAGCTGCCACCCATCCCTCCTCCTCTCACCTGCATCATGGATTCTGCAGCAGCCCCTCCCACTGGATCGGCTGAGAGAACACCTCCCTCTCCAGCCACATCTCATAGCTGTAGTGGAAGTCCTCGGGCAGCTCCACACACTGGCCCAGCACACTCTGCAGGCAGTTGTCCACAGGCGTGAAGTCCCCATTCTTGTTCTTGTCATAACGGCGGCTGTTGAACTTCTCGATGCTTTCGCGCAGGGCGCACTCCTCTGCCTGGAAGTCCCAGGGCCGTGCATCGATATCTGGGACACAGAGGACAGAACATCTGATTCTGTCCAAATTTCCTCTTTATGTTTCATGTTATTTGTCCCCTCACCTCCACTCATGTGTGCTTCATTCCATCTATTCCCACTGACACCCACTGTGACAGATCACTTGCTCTCTCACAAGGGACTATAACCCTGAAAAATACCCCTTTCTCTGTTACTATGGCAACACCATTGATGCCAGTGGGATGTTGGAGCGATGTAGTTCACATGTATAAGAACATAAAATTACCATACAAACAGACACTTAAGAACATATGTTCATATCCACCATTAATTATACAGTTAGCCTGTATTAACTTGATGGTCCCAAGAATTACTTTTTAATATTAACAATATTTAACATTTTAATATTTATTACAATGTACAACTTCACAATCTCATGTTATAGTCATTATTGAATTTGTGTACTCTCAGTACTACGAATGAACTGACTGTGAACTAATGACTACATGAAATGATGAAAAAAGTGAACAGCTCAAATAAATCTTTACCATTTCCATAGGCCCAGTCATCATTCAGCCTATGGCGGACTTTCTGGTAGATGGCCGACATGGTCTTCATGTTGCTCTTCCTCCACTGGCGGCCCAGGTACTTGGTCTGGATCTTAAGCAGCTTGAGGACGTAGAGCTGCATCATTGCCTGTTTCACCTTCAGAGCTCTCTTCAGGATAGGGGCAGACTTGAACACCACTAACATCTGTGGAATAGGAATAAACAAAACAAACAATTTAAATTGATATGTAAATGATATCAACAGACAACATTGTGGTTTGTTGTGATTGCAAATGACTCACCATGGTCCTTGAGTGTTTCCACTTGGTCAGCTTGTTGAGGATTCTCAGCAGGTTGATACAAGAGAAGAGGTTCCTCCAGCAGAACTGGTTGCTGTCTCCTGCTTCCTGAAAGCACATGTTAAGTTAGGTCATCATGATATTTGGAGGACTGCGCTCCTGCCTGACCTTCATCCAGTAAGGATCAATCAGATGTGTTGACTCACCAAGCTCTCAGCTGTGAGCTCAGGCATCTCGTGGACCACACAGTGGGGAAAGTCCAGCACGCAGATACTGCAGGGAAAACGCACAAGAAGCAAGAGTGGGTTACAAATCTGCTCATCACGATCAAACTGTCTCCAGACAAGTGGCCTACAGAGAACCTCTCCTGTCTTAATGCTTTTTTCTTCAGAGCTGCTGTTGTGCCACCTCCTGAGAGTCTGCTGATGGACATCCTACATGTACACAGCAGTCACACCCATAATACCTGGTTGCCTGTTTGGCACTAAAATAATGACTACTATAAAATCTGCAGTATGCTCATTTGTTGCAACGGTATGCACTGCATTTACTGCACGAGAAACAGGATCCTACCTGTTTTTGGCGCTGATATAGGACATGATATTCTGGTTGAAGAACTTGAGGATGAGTGGGATGCAGTTGGCAAACACCAGGATGCACTCAAATGTAATCGCTTTTGCGGCAGCAGGGGCCGCTGTCGCCACAACTGTAGAGAGCAGCCAATTAAATCACAGTGAAGGAATGCCCCCTCCCTAGCAACAGTAAATATCCCCATCCAAAAGAAACAGATTATAAGCGGTAATAAAAATGAAACAAAAATGTTGAACACGTGTGTTTCACCTACAGACCACATGTTCTTTTTCCTGTCTCCATCTGTTTTCTATCTTTTATTCAGCTGTGAGTCTGTGATGCAGGTTAGGAGGTGGGGGGTGGTGCAGGGATGGAGGTCTATAGGTGGGGGAAGGAGAGGAACATGAAAATAGGGAATGTAATGGAACGCTTGTGCAGATAATCAGGTGGAGGATAGTGTTGGCAGCACTGGGGGTGGTGCATTAGTGAGTGAGTGAATGTGTGTGTGTGTGTGTGTTAGCTGCAGAGGGAGGGGAAAAAAATGAAAGATAGATGAAGAAAAAGATGTGTGTTGCCTGCAGGAGGGACTGTGTGTATAACATGTGTGTTACCTGATAGATATGGTTGAGTTTGAAATGCTTGAGGAGCAGCAGCAGCAGAGCGGAGATGGCCTTGACGATGATTTCCTTGTGTCGGTTCACGTCGATGCCCAGCTTCATGCTCTGAAGGACAGTGATACTGGAGAAAACACACACACACACACACAAACTGTGACAGCCTGTGGTAATAGGGCTCTATCTCAATAGGAAAGCATATGAATTCTGAGACAGGTTCACTTCCCTTTGAAAACAAGTATGTGTCCTGTCTGCTGATAATGCTCCTAGTTTTCCCATCATAACTTTCTGATACAGAAAGTTATCAAAACAATAGTATTCCTGACACTATTCCATCTGCCCGGAAAGATGTGACTTAAATGTGAAGCAGCTGAGCAAACAGTATTTGTAAATGGAAACTTGTCAGATACTGGTTTGTGTCCTGATGTTAGCAGCTGTATGAAAACAACAGCGGAGCGACTTTTTCCACAGGACTTACGGCATCTCCTCCGGCAGCACATCTGCCAGGATGTTGATGGAGTCGGTTTTGGCTTTGGAGGTGGGAGCTGCGGCCAGCAGCAGCTTCAGGAGAGCAATCTGACACAGAGGGACCACACAACACCTGTATTACACCTATACTTCAATCATATCTCATTAAAAACCATACCTTATGTGATTCATATGTACAAAACTGTAGAGTACAGATATTCCTACACTGTTCCAGACCTGTTCTGTGCGATGAAGTATACAGTGCATATATCGTTTCCTGCATAATGACCATATCAAAGTGACTGCAATAGAAGTCCTGTGTAGTAATATGAGCTCCTCACCACATACTGGGAGAGATTGGGAAGCATGCCCAGGTACAGCATCTCTGCTGGAGTCTCCTCCACCTCCTCCTCACCCTTTACAGCACAATACATATGATGTTTCAGACATTAAATATTCATCACTTTAGATATTCTGTTCATTATGTGTCTGTAGTTTGGAAAGGTTTTAAAAAGCCCACCAGAGGAGCAAATAAAAACACTTTAAAGCAAAACTGACCAGAGTCATAGGACACTGTTGAAGCTCCTCCTCCTTCTTGATCTGAACTTCCGCAATAGACACATATTTGTGCTGGAAAAGAAAAACACCATTAATAACTGAGGCAGCGTTAATTAGCAGTGCTGACTGACGAGCGGAGGGATGTTTCTCAGTGTAAATACACTTCTCAGTCTGTCTTGACAGGGCGTATGGATTTTTACGTGGGATGCCAATGTCAGGGGATTCGGCGGCGAGGGAGTATTGATTTGGAGACGAGACCACAACAAGGGAAAGCAAAGCGAAGAGAAGGCAACTTCTAATTTGATCCTGTGCATAAGGTGGCAATTGGGTCAAACGTACAGAAAGGAATGTGATGCAACACAATAAGCAATTTCCCCTATTACCTGTTTGAGAGTCTTGACACTCTCGTGTATGGGTCTGGGCAACCCCACCAAGGTCTCTGTGTCACTACAAAACAATCATCAGTTATCATCAGACTCAAAACAGAAAGTTTGACAGTGTAATGGGGACATGAAATACATATCCACATCTCAGATGAAATACCCACTTTCCCAGAGTGAAGCCGATGAACTTGTTTCTACTGGTTTCCAGGAAGTGCTCGATGTCTTTCTCCCTGTGTGTCCACAGACAGGTTGCAGTCATTTTTTTGAAAATCTAACAGCCTACAGCTACAATTCTGTTAACAAGCTAAACAATCAGCTAATCAGTTGATTAGCCGATAGCTAATAGCACACAAGCCCACACAAATACAAGCTTTGTCATACGTGTTCAGTCTTCTATGGGTCTAACGGGTTAAGAACCTGAACCCTGATCAGCTCTGTATGTTACAACTCTCTGGACTGAAAACAATAATAAAGGCACAATAAATAATATAAACAGTCTTCCCTTCAGATCCATTATTCATGTCCCCAATGCAGCAGCAAGCACCATGGAGAGCGACACACAGGCTCCTGTCTGGAAAACAGACTGGGAGGGAGCACAGTGCAGCCAGGAAAGAAATATTTCTTATATTTAGCTTTAACTTCTCAGAATGTGACACAGAATCATGCTGGGAAAGTGGCACCAGCAGATAAGAAATAACGGCATCAAGTCCTGGTTGTGCGTGGGAGGTTTTCCCTACTGTAGTGGTCTAAATGGCAGGTGGCCAACCGCACACACTGTTGGTGCTTTTCTTTGATGACGTAGTAGCTAAGTGCTGGGGATCAGTTTAGCAGCTACGATATTTCAATGCATGTGTTATTCTTCATAGATAGATCGTGCCTGTGAAGCCCGTCTGTGTTGATGGGTGGTGTGTTGGTGATTGACCTGACTTTAGGGGCCCATGGAAGGCCCTTGGGGAAGTTGACCCTCTCGGTTGGAGGTCTGAGTGGAGGCGGCGGTGGCGGAGGCTGGATGAGGACGTCACGGTCCAGGGGGTCCACTTCGCCCTCGATGCCGCTGTCCGTGTCGTCGGGGTCCTCCTCCTCGTCCCGAGCGTCGTCGTTTTTGAAGGGGTCGCGCTCATTGTAGGTGTCCAGGCTGTCCTGTTTGACCAGGGGCTGGGCAGGGAGGATGGATGGTTAGAATATAAGCAAATATAAATGGATAAACAAACTAAACAACTAGTTCAGTTATTTCACATGCTAGACTAAAACAAACAAATGCCTCAGCCTGAAATTTCTGGACAAGTGAATAAAAAGATGCACATTTGTTGGCATGATATTGACCTTAACAGATCCATTGAGCTGGAAAAAGCTGAGACATTAATTATTCAGCGTGAGGGTTAAATGTTCATAGAACGTTTTACTATGCCGACACTTCAGGAAGGAGCTGTCACTGTTATTATGAAGGAGAGAACTGATCTTAATTTTATTTCTGGATATTGCCTAGTTTACTGATCTCTACATCTACTAATTCCACTGAAGTGCACATTGTGCACAACCACACACACACACACACCAGTTTCATTTAACACTATACAGTGAACCCTCGCTATAACGCGGTTCACCTTTCGCGGCTTCGCTGTTTCACGGATTTTTTTAGTGCAGTTTGTTATGCTTTTTTTTTTTTTACAGTGTATGCACGTGCATTGTGCTCTGTGCCCCGATTGGCTAAGGGACTGTAGGCCAATGTCAATCAATCTCCTACGTGCCTTGTCTCTGTCCAGTACAGAATGCGTTCGGCTGGGCAAATTTACATGTTTGCATATTGTCTCCACGACAAAACCCACAATGATGACGAAACGTTCTGCACCGCGGCCTTCAGTAGAAAAAGACGCTACAGCCGAGCGGAGTCAGCACGAAGAGGCACAGTCAGAGGAACTGTGAAATACGCGTCAGTCACAATGTGTCCAACCGCGTAGGTTGATTATTAAAATGATTTATTTCTAAAAACTATCATAGTTATTTGTTAGAAAACGCTTCTATTTTTATTTCTTAAACAAATGCTTGGGCCTGAAAACAGGTCTTGATCTTTGGTTTCGGTGTATAGTACTGTATAATAATTGTAAAAATAAAGCTGACTACTTCGCGGATTTCACCTATCACGGGTTCTTTTTGGAACGTAACCCCCGCGATAAACGAGGGTTCACTATACAGTATGTAAACACCCTGTGTGGGAGGACTTCATGTGTGCAGGCTTTATCACTGAAGCTCCAGAGAAGGCAGCGCAAATCAATGTCACGTTCATCAAACGTTCCCACAGCAACTGCAAGCAACATGACTGATTTCACTTACCACACATGTAACTTGAAAAGATACAGGCAATAAAAGAAACAGGCAGGGCAGTGAGCTCCTCCACACAAACAATCCCATAGTGTCCCATAGTCACACACATACACAAACACGATATCCGAGTTCAAACAGGTTCTCTCATGAATGAGTGTGGCAACAGTGCAAGCATCAGGCATGAGTCAGCGGTCTGGACATTAGTTGAGCTAGTGCAGTCGATGTATGATGCACCAGTGGCAGCTGGACTACGTGAAGGACAGAGTGAGTGCATGGAGAAAGTGTTGTGAGCCATTCTGTATGGAGAAGCCATTCTCTGCCGCGTTGTTTACGTCGGGGTTAGGGGGCAGCTGCTTTCAATGACATCCATTTACGAGAGAGGTCAAGTGAAAGCCAAATACAGCACCCGCCGCAGTACAATGCAAAGATCTCGGTTCACCTCCTCAATGAATGCATTTTCATGACATTGACCCCTAGTCCAGAGTCGACAGTGCATGGTGACTTTTGAGGCCAAACCAAGTAGCGATGTGATGAAAACTACAAAGGGGGGATGCTACGACTGTAGATGTCTGAAGTGACTGCCTTCATGGGACAGTGGGTAGTGACCGCTCAGGCACCAATGACAACAGCCAGCGCGTCAGCCCTGTATCTCAAACCCCACACCCGGACACTGAGCAGACCACAGTGGAGGAGGAAGAGAAGGGGGGAGAGAGAGGGGGAGAGAGGGGGAGGAGAGTGCGTGGTGTTAGGTGAAGGCTGGGAGAAGGAGGAGATGAGAATGAAGCAAGAAAGGAAGGTGGAAGAGGAAATAGGAAAAGGGAATATGCTAAGGAAAAGGTGGGGGGTGTATGGAGGATAAAAATGAGGGAAAAACACACACACACACACACGCACACACACACACATTTAACCTTGTCAACACAAATCAGTTTAAAAAGCAGGACTGAGTAAAAACATCTGGTATGTCGGATGTATAGAAACAGTTTGGATGAGGTTAAATGGCAGAAGATGGAAAGATCAGGCGGAGGAAGAAAAATGAGGAAGAAGGAGCAGAAATAAAGGAAAGAGGACAAAAGAGGCGGAGGCGGGAAAGGAAAGAGAGGAAGGCTAGGATGTGGGAGAAGGGTGCAAAAAGGTCCAGCTCAATGCAGAGAGACAATGCAAAAAGAAGAGAGGGAATTTGTGGGTAGAGACCTGCTTCTTGGGAAAAGGACTGTCTCCTTCCAAGCTATCAACAAAGGCACTCTGTGGGGACACAAGGAAGAGGGGCAATGAGAAACCACAAGGCAATTAGAGGGAGAGAGAGAGAGAGAGAGATCCAGTCCAATCAAAGCTCTATGATAAACAAGGGGCTCGGGATTCCCAGGGCCTCCCAGCACCAAGATCACGTGTGGTCACTGACAGGGAAGTGATGATATCACCACAACGTGACCTCTGGAAGAACCCTGACCCAGCGACCAGTTAGAGGATGAGTTATAGAGGGATACTACTCGACTTTCCCAGAAACAGACCAAGCTGTTTGTTTGAGGCAAATTATGGGAAATTGCGGAGTCTTAGTTTGCATTTACAAAACCATGTTAGTAACACAGTTCAGTTGCGGTTGTTGTTTTCAGTGACTAAATATTAAAATGTTGCATATAATTCCCCTTGTGGGGGTGGCTGCTGTTGTCTGTACCCTGCGGCTGCGGCGGCCCCTCTTCTGCTGCTGCTGCTGTTCGATGAGCTCCATGGCGGAGGCCGGGGGTGAGGCTGCTCTCATGGCCCTGACCACCTTGATGCTGTCCTCCGGTAGAGGTGGCAGGTTGAGACGCTCCCGGCCCCGAACCTTCATCTCCTGGAGCTCCTCAAATCCACCCAGGGTGAACTGCACACAAGTGTGGAGACAGGAACACAACAATATCCAGGCTATAGTGTAATGTAATATACGGTGAATCAAAATCCATTCATTTTGCACAAACACACAAACGTTGCACATTATTGTCTGAATATTTTCTTTAGTGAATGGAAACCAGACACTGGCTTTGGTGGACAGGATGACAACCCTCAAAGATAATATGTATGATCTATAACTGGTTGTGATCCACTAACCAGGATGGTCTTCCAGAGCAGCAGCAGCACTTTCTTCATGGGGAAGTGTGGGGCGTTCATGCTGCAGAACTTGGTCACCATGGTGAAGAGGAGCAGGGCAAAGGGCTCTCCGTTGTACAGGGGGGACCCTGAAGAGAGAAAAGACAGAGCCTGTGTTTCAGGATTGTGTACAGTATATTGATATATACATATTTATACATATGAATATGAGACTCACCTAACTCATTCTTAAAGGCCTCTCTGGCTGCTGTCCACGCAGGCCTGTCGGCCTCTGTTTGAACTCTGACGGTCTCTACCATTAGGTACATGATGCTCAGTAACACTCTGCAAACAGGAGAAACATGCACACAACCAACTGAGCTGCAAGTGTGTGTCTATGTGTGTTTGTGTGAGTGAGGCATTTCATTGGCCTACAAGGGGCCTGCGTACACAGAGAGACGCAAAATAGTATAAAGGAAGAGATGGTGAGGAACAATAAAGGTTCAGTGGTTTATCTATTCAGAATCCAGTGGTGTGAATCATGTTGGTGAATGCAATGCTTCACTTTATACAACAATGATTTTTGCACTGTATTTATCTTTAACTGTTAGTCACGGGAATGCACAGAGGGAGCTTTGTGTATGTGTGTGTGTTATTGGTTATGTTTCTCACCTGAGCTCTGTGCTGTCTGCAAGAGAGATGGCTGGTTTCCTTACTGCACTGCTACATGCCTGGCTGTTGCTGCACATATAAACACACAAGGAAATAATAATATTATACACATAAAGATATTTATGTGAGTGTATCAGCATACTGTATATGCAACCACACTCATTTTTACCAGGATGATGATGATTTTTTTTTTTTTAACCAACAATGACGTCCAAAACTCCATTTGTGTATGTGCCTACATGGCTCTGCAGCGCAGCCTGGTGACAGAGCAGACGGTGCAATGATGCCATGAAGAACAGCTTATGTAACGACAATAAAAGCACCGGATCCCAACTGAGGCCGACACCAGCAACAACGCAACAAAGCAGACTCGAATGGCAGTTTGGAGCACGGATTGAAGTCTGTTTCCAGCATTCCCACATTTCAGTTCCTCTCTGTGTTTTTAATCTGCTGTCATTTGATTGAGTCTCTCTTGCAGTGAAATGGAGATGAAGGATTTGGGTAGGGAGGGGATCTGAGTTTCAGAATTGCTAGCACCCATCTATTCAAAATATGAGCAGCAGCCTGGAATGAGACTGATTGAAATTAATCAGGTTGAAGAATCAGATGTTTTTTTTAAGAGTGAGCCGTACTCACTCTATCTCCATGCTGAGCAGCTCCAGTAGTGCAGTGAAGGTGCCCATCTCGTAGAGCAGAAAGACATTGTGCCTGGACCTGTGGAGAACATCCACCTCTGTGTCGCACTCATCAAACACTCCTGGGTAAACGTGTAGGGGGAACAGGACAGAGTGTATTAACCTTATTTATGTTGTATGACAGTATATTGTAAACAAGGCTTGTTATCATGTGCATCACCATTGACTATAGTGAATTCCATTTAGTTCTGTTATTATGTGTGCTGATCCATTGAGCCCAAAATAGAACGGAGCCACTGTTAATTAAATTTGAATGTATTATATATTAACTGTGCTTGCATGCTATGATGAGGCTGCAGGTCTGCTGGAAAGAGAGACGGCTGCTGGCTCTAATGTGCTGCGTCTTCGTACCCTGAGCCAGATAGAGGATGGCCCTGGCCACCTTCAGCCTCTTGTCTCTGTCCGTCACCTCCAGCGCGTCCAGCAGCCTCATCACATACGCCCTCTGCTCCACCACCATCAGCTCGATCCACCTCCTGCCTCGGGCTGCAGAGAGACGGAAACACAGCGATAGCACGTTCGAGGAGGAGAATCAGGAAAGACACACACACAAAAGAGAGAAGTACATCATCGCAACTATCCTTTATACGCATTAAGTCAGGACGATCATCGTGATCAGTGAAGTAATGATCATCAACTTAATATATTCTGATTTGCACCGTCTGCTCAAGTCAGGACGCAAACGTGCTTTTCAATTCCACCTTTCTTCCTGACAACATCATTTACATAGATCGTAAATTAGACATGTTGCGATAATCACTGTAATTCATGTGAGAGACTTTATAGGCAGCGCTGAGGAGAGCTAACGAGGCAACTGTCACTGGGTGTGATATACACAGACTCACAACAAGGCCACAAGTCAATCGGGAAAACCAGTCTGTGACAGCGCACACAAATACAGACACACTAAATAAAAGCCTGCTAATGTCAACAGGCTGCTCTGCGCTCTATCGGTGTCAAACAGCAGCCATCTAATCCTGCCATTTGTCTCCACTCGGCTCGGAGAGGATGTGTCAGGTGATCTGGCTCTTTTACTGCTGCATGTGGAAAGATGCTGTGTGTGTGTGTGTGTGTGTGTGTGTGTGTCACTCAGACTGAGACCTTCGTGGCTTCCTGTTTATTTTGAGATTTTTAAAAATAATTTGTCCTTGTTTTCCAGTCGGCACCGACTGGAGGGAAACGAGAACTTAAAAAAATGCAATTTTGATTTCAACTTAATTAAATTTTGTAAGAAAACAGGAGTGATCACTTAAAAAACATCATTCTGCACAATAAACAAGGCCACAAGTCAATCGGGAAAACCAGTCTGTGACAGCGCACACAAATACAGACACACTAAATAAAAGCCTGCTAATGTCAACAGGCTGCTCTGCGCTCTATCGGTGTCAAACAGCAGCCATCTAATCCTGCCATTTGTCTCCACTCGGCTCGGAGAGGATGTGTCAGGTGATCTGGCTCTTTTACTGCTGCATGTGGAAAGATGCTGTGTGTGTGTGTGTGTGTGTGTGTGTGTGTCACTCAGACTGAGACCTTCGTGGCTTCCTGTTTATTTTGAGATTTTTAAAAATAATTTGTCCTTGTTTTCCAGTCGGCACCGACTGGAGGGAAATGAGAATTTTTAAAAAATGCAATTTTGATTTCAACTTAATTAAATTTTGTAAGAAAACAGGAGTGAGCACTAATAAAACATCATTCTGCACAATATATTATTTTGATCATATCCCAGTGTATTAAAGCTTTAGCTCTTGTCGGACAATGACGCTCTAGTCCATGTTGGAAAAGCTGCGTTGCTCTTGGTAACCGGACATTAATCTAATGGTCGGGATGGCCACTCCCATCTGGATGTGCTGTGGGGATATTCATCCGTTGCACAGATTAAAAGATGAGAGCTTTGATGTGCCGGGTCATACACAGACACACACTGAAGGGTGACTTCAGTTAACTGAACACAACGCTCTTACACCTTTTAGACCAGAAGAAATAGGCGAGAGAGATGTTTTCACAGTATAGAAAAAAAAAAGTTCTTTTTCATGTTTTGTTATTTCACTTATGAAGCCATTCAGTGCACATTTTATCATGTGTGTACTGTGTCCAGACAACACAACTCTCCTGCATGGGAACATTTTGTTCCGTTAACCTTCAACATTTCACTTAAAGATGTTATCGAGCAGTAAACTGGACCCAGGAGCCATTGAGAGCTACACAAAGGGACTGAGTCTTGTTGTGTCATTCAGCACAGGTCAGACTGTAGGCGTTGTTGTCACGGTCTCTGCGATAAACAAGCACCAGCATCTAGAAGCAGAGCAGTGTGTGTCTGTGTGCCTGTGTTTTGTTTACAGTGAGGTGGGCGTCACACCTGGGCATCCTGCAGCTAATCTGAATCATTAATGGATGTGCAAAAACCAGTTTCACACAAACACACAAAACACACGCACAGACACACACAGAGCATACCGTGGCTCCTGAAGTCCTCCTCAAAGTAATCTCTGTTAAGAGCAAACTCGGGCTCCTCTGTGTAACTGTAGAGCTCTGTGAACAATACCACACCAATTTCATTTGAACTGAACAGTCATTTGCTGATGGACAGCATCATCTTCTTTCATGTAAAAACGTCATCACTGTATATCATAATTTTCCTGAAGAGTACTGCAACAGAACCACAATAGAATAGAATAGAATAGAATAGAATAGAATAGAATAGAATAGAATAGAATAGAGCATTGAAACAGAACAGAATATTACATATACAGGGGGTCCTCAAGTTACGACGGAGATCCGTTCCTGAGAATGTGTCGTAACCGAATTTCGACGTAACTCGTAACATACATTCATATGTAAGGTAGATACTAAGTTGTGCCACTAGATGTCGCTATAACACCACGCTAAAATAAGAGTTTACTAGGGTGAATTGCCTTTTACGCAGAGTAGCCTAGCTGTGGAGGTGTTGGAGAGCCGGTACCAACTAGTTCCCGTGCGAAGTCTGTACGTATTTACGGGGCAAACCGCTTAAGCCGAAACAAGGAAGTTCACGGGAGATGTGTCGTAACCACGAAAACATCGTATCTCGAGACCGTCGTAACTCGAGGACCCCCTGTATATAGTTATATTAGAACAACCTGAAACAGAACTACTGTATTCAATTAGACTAACAGAGTTACAGAATAGACTGATGAGCATTCGTGCCAATTTGGATATAAGCATTGAGAAAAATTCTGCATTCCGCTTGTACTTGGGACTTTTTTGCATGAGTGTTACTTACAAGTGGGCAACTAGTAATTACAGCAACTAACCTTAATGTGACTGTAGCATTCAGAACATAACAGGAGAAGTTGTTAAGAAGTCTTAACAGTACAGAAACCAAACTGATGCAAATAGGTTTAAATCATGAACATTTAACATATCTCTGTACATCTGCTCGAGAGGAGAGGCAACTGACATGGAATAAACTGCTGTGCTTAAGTACAATACAAGTTGTAATTGTTGAATTCAGCTCTTCTGTCCTTTAAGCATCTTTTTTTGTATTTGTACCCCAAGTCACATTAGTCACGTTATCCATTCAGCAGTTCTGAATGTATAATCACAGTGTTTAGGATTACTCATTGCGTTAGTCATGCAATCTGTCCTGTGTCTTCACGGAACATTTTTTTGTTCTGTGCCGTTTGCAGAGTGTCCGCTTTTTGTCACTGCAACATAAGACACAATGCAAACGCAGAATTCATTTTCCAATAATTACCGTCCCAAAGTTAAGAACAATAGCTGCACGTCAGAATCAGATTGTGCACAAATGGCCATTCAGAGGTGATCGGTCCCACCTGAGAGCTCAGCAGTGAGCATGTCCGTGTCTCCATACTCGAACTCCAGGTTGGGAGAGTCCATCGAGCTCTGTGAGAAAGACCACAACACACATGAGCATATAGTATAACAGCGACGCTCAGCCAATCACAAATGTCTCGACACCCACACACCAACAGACACTTAAACATACGGCTGGATGCACATTTCCCAACACCTACCACTACTCTGCATTTGCAGCCACACTCCACACCCACCCACACACATGCTTTGGGTTTGTTCACAGTTTAGTGTTTTGGATAATTATGACTGGCTGCTGGACCTCCAGGAAGCGTTGATTTTGGCATTTTTTAAAATGAATTTTTTTGTATTCAGAATAAAACGGTAAGCTGTACGATCACTACCTGGTGTAAACAGCTGCCTGGTTTTTATGGGTAACGTAAACTGACAAAATTTCCCTATGACAATGATTAAAGCTTCATCTCATGTTAAATTAAATAAAGTCTCTGTCAGCCAATGAAGCTCCAGGCTTAGAGCGTTAGATGTGTTACACCCTGTGAAACCTGCTCTGACGACCAGCCTGTGAATGTAAATAAGGATGTGCACTGAGTCAGCTATCCTGGTTAAATAACTGCTGTGCGCTGTCATGGAGCAGTCTCCTATAAATACCTGCCGCTGCCGAGTCAGCACAAAGTGAAGTAAACAGGACGTCAGTTTGTTTACCACTGTGTGTCAAAGTAACGTGATTTACATTTGCAGCGAAGATGAGCTCACAAAATTACCCACAAGTCTCAGAGCCGGGAAGGAAAGGCTTTGATGCTTTGTACTGCCTCATGTTGACACCACCGGCTGACTCAATTAACCCCACCACCAGAACTCATTCATAGAATAAGTAAAATCCTGAAACTTTTTTTTTTAGAATCAAATATTTTTATGATTCCACAATCATATGATCGGTTTAAAATCATTTCTACTATTTTGTTCTAACGTTGATCTAAAAATGCTGCTCTGTTAAAGGGGACCTCAGCTAATTTATAAAAACGAAGTCTAAGGTTAATTAGGTTAATAAGGTTCATTCAATACAAAGAAAAGACACTAATTTCTGAATTTGAAACTGGGAAACGTTAGTTTCCCACCAACACTAATTGTGTCTAACTGGTAAATGGAACATGTTGTCTCATTCCTGAGGTCTTAAATAAAGAGCATGTTGTCTCCTGCCGACGCTAACGTGACCGTTCACCCAACTTCACCCTCCAGAGCCATTAAGCATCAACGTCATCGGCCCATGGCTCTGATGAGGGTTTTCAACATCTGTGTCATTCACCCAGTACAACATAAAGCTTTGTGCTCTCATTCCTCTCACAACAATTCACTGTGCTCGAAGAGAAGGTGGAGGGATGATGTGCTTTGTCTGATGTATCTGGACTGGAGTGACCCTGGAGTGAAAACCCAGCCTTTCATCACAACAGGAATAAAAGCTGCATGGCACTAAAAACTGCACATAAACCACAGTGGCTTCCTGTCTGCTGAAGCAGATTAGACCCACGGGTCTATATTTCAGAAGGTGACTAATAGGACTGTCTCATAAAATCCCATTAAACTGGTCAATGTGATATTTCATTATGTCGCAGCCTTTTTTATATAGAAGAAAATATTACAACGCTGCAACTTAAATCTAGTCCCCGCTCCTGATTCCTCCACTGATTTCAGGTTTGGGTCCATAACAAAAGTTGTCACAAAAATGTGGGCAAAATCAGCACAAAGTGACTTCATACTATTATGTGTATTTGACCAAAAGCCAAAATCTTAACATTAACCTGCATAGCAATACCTATAATAGTTAATCATCTACTTAACAGGTCCATCAACAGATAATTAATTTAGATAATTTGTAAACTGGATCACACCATCACATCCTGTCATTATTCAAAATCATGTCAGAGGTCGGAGGCCAAAGTAAAGTCAACAACCATTTACTTAATTTGACCAACAGAGCTTTTGATTATAGAATATGATAATAATAAAAAAAGACTTTGGCTTTGAGAGGCTTCAACCTGCAAAGGTTTTTAATTGGGGGTGGGGGGGGACGTTTATTATTGGGAGATGATCAGAATTGAGATTGATTTCATCTTCATTTACTAATCATGTAAATGAATGAATGATATTATACAGAGAGAGGGTAAAGTGATTGTACTCTGACATTCAGCTGGGGTTGGTCACATTTCACCACTGGAGGATCACTGCTGGTTATTTATAGGAGCCCGATGCCAAAATAGCAACTCGGTGTCTGTCTGCCTGCCTGTCTGTCTGCATGTGAGTGAGCATGAGCTCAATCAAGACGGCGATTGCATGGAAATGACATTCAGCTGGTCCGAACCCTCCCCAGCAACAACACACACACACACACACACATATCTAAACACGTGAACACGCATAAACACACACAGGCGCGCAGCAGCTCCACCATAGCCTATGCTTTATTTACCTCCGACTCCTTCTGCTGATCCTTGAACACATCTTTCCCCTTGGCCCGCAGTCTGTCGCCGTTGTCGTTCAGGTTATGAATGAAGGGGACCTCCATCTCTTCCGGCTGCATGGCTCACGGTCGCCGCGGATCACTCCCTCCTCCTCCGCGGGTGGCGCATACCGGTCCGGCGGAGAGCTGATGGACACTGCGCCGCAGCAGCACGCGCACACACTCCCGAGCACAAGTTGAGGATCTCCTCCTCCCACCTCCACTAACCCGGCTCTGTTAGATTCACTGTCCTAGCGCGCCCCGAGAGGGCGGGGTTAGAAAGGAGCATCAACACACATCACACGGATCCATTAGTTTGGAGATTAATAATTGTGGCCTCTTTAAGTACAGGTGATCTATCATGTAATAATGATATACTGTATATAATGTTGATTATTGAATATAAACAACACAGATAACAAGTTCACGTTTCATCTGTGTGACACAAACAACCATAACAACAACAACAATAATTATAATAATAATGACAACGATAACAAGAATAGGAAGTGAACATAAAGGAATTCACATCTGACTGTGATTTTATTTTTAAATGCTGACATGGAATACAGTGGATGAACTGAACAAGTAACTATAACAAAATACTTCATGATGCTTTTGAAAATGCTTATGTACTTCCCTGAAACTACTAATACTCCGATTGGTTTTAGCTTATCTTTATTAATCACAGGAATGGACTGAATCTCCGCTACTCATGTTATGTTTATGCTAATGAGATGCTAATGTGTGACACTGCCACATGAGCTGTCCAGTTCGACATAATGTAAGAAATGAAACGTGTAGTTACCAGGTTTGACCACATGATGGCAGCAAACAAGGTAAAGTTGTCGTAAACTACTACGATACAACGGGAACAACAGGAAATAGAGAATGTTGACAATAAAATAAAAGCTCCAGAGACGTTCGGAATTAATACTGCAAAACACTTTTCTCTACCTGATAATGAAAATTACAACTGCAGATATTTTATCATAACAAAATCAACCTTAAGTTATCAATCTATTTGAATAATTAGATTGACACTACGGTTGTAATTTGGTCGTGTTGGCAGGGAAAATGGCTCCGTCTAACGCATACAAACTGAGGTACTCTCGGTTTCCTGTTGTATTATTGTATTCGTTTACGGCAGCTTTACATAGTTTGCTGCCCTCCTGTGGTCTAAAGTGGTAACTACATGTTGGGGTTTGTTTTGTTTCTTTCTTTAGCATTTAGTTTAAACTACATTATAAACAATGTGTTTCTGTTTTCATTATCATTTCTGAAGAACACAAAACATGGGGGTTTCTTATTAAGTTTTAAATTTGTGGATTAATTATTTGACCACACACTTTAAATATCTGTTGTTACACACAACAAATCACGTTGTTAATATTGTCAGATCGACTGGACATGTCAGCGTGATTATTTCTGTGTGCAGGTGGATGACGACCATGCATAACAGGGCGATAATCAGGGCGCTTGTTATTTACTTGTTACTGATTTGAACCAAAACCATACCGACTTTTAAACTTTAACTGTGTTTGCAGAAATCAAGGACAAGATCACAAACTGGTATAATGTTTTACATCTTTATTCATTAAGATTACAGAGTTCTTTAATTATTGCTCATCATCTACCATTTTCACTTGTAATATTTAACTGTGGATTTTTTTCTTTATTAGACAACTTAAAATATTTTTGTGATTTTTGCCAGTTTGCACTCTATTAGGATTTACAACAATAAATACAGGAGTCAATTTGTCCTTTGCCTTCCCACACTATACTATTAAAGGTTGTCATATGTGTATATAATATGTATATACATATATGATGCTGGTGTCTTCCCCCTCCCAGCCATGTGTTTGTCAGCATACGACTGACAAAACAACAAAACAAAACAAAAAAAAAGTTTTCCCCCCTGACACACAGGCTAGGCTCCTGAGGCAGCTGTTCATGAAGCAACCAAGGCCTACAAGACAGGATGTGTACACGCACATACACAACACATTCAAAGACTCACACTCACACCTCAGCTATGAAAGGTAAATATGCTCTTTAATGTGCATTCACACTTTGAAAAGTGGGAAAATAATAAGACTTGGGGGCTACGCTGACAACAAGTCACACTACATTACGAGGGGATTCGGAACAGCACAAGGAGACAGACGAACGCGGTTGTGATTATACGGTGTTTGACACAGTGTCAGATCTCATCATATCATGGCGGCATGTGGGTGTGCATCAAGTCTCGACACACCTTTTGAAAGTTTGAGTTTGATTTTTCAGACTTTTCTAGGCGGAACAACTAAGAGCAGCTGTTTGGCATATTAGCATCAAAAAGTGAAGACGGGGAAATTCAGTCTTGTCAGTCGACCACCAGCACAATGTCAGCTCACAGATTCTTATAACACGTCTTGTTCCGTCTAGTTTGTTTTATTCAATAACAGCTGGGCAGACATGTTATCTGTTATATATTTTACTTTGCTAAACAGGATGTGTCATTAGAATTAGTCAACTATTTGTGCTGGTGGGCATTGTTTGTCATCACTAGTATTTTCCTCCATCTCCATTCTACTGGATATTAAAGAAAGCAAATAAGCATATTTCCTCAGAGGCCAAGCCGATCCTGTAAAAACGTCCTGTAAAGTGATTTTACTCACAATGTCACAAAAAGTTGAAATATGAAGAAATATTTGTAATTAGAGACAGAGTATTTGATTGGTAAACAAAGATTATTGTGGCATTTCCACGCAATCTATAGATATAACGTTATCAAATGTGTTTTTCATGTACAGTAAATATATGCAAAATTATCATCTAATGTATGTGAATATTTAAGCAGAGGTGGCAGACTCTCCCAGCAGGCTACCACAGGCTCTGAGTAGTACATGTGAGAGCTGAGTTAGATCAGGCTGCACATGCAGGCTGTCGGGTGAAAACACTGTCAGAATTTACTAATTTCCACCAGCAGATTAGCTGGGGACAAGCTGTAGAGAATGAGGACCATGCAGCTAAGTCTTTCAGGTGTGGGGGAGAAGAAAATAAAACTTTTCAGGGCTACACGCCAACTATGGAGACTTTTAAAAATCCTTTTACAGGCATATGCACATTCAAATGCAGAGAAGTAATGGAAGGAAAATAAACAATGGAGAAATACAGATGCCAGATTTTATTTTTTAAGATGAACTTTACGATTGTGTCTGTGAGTACCAAAGAGCTGTGTTGCGTATGGCCAGTATAGTAAATCTACGCAGCACCATATTTTGCAAGAATGACCTGATTGAAGAAATCTGACTTAGTACCACACTGACAACAACTTGCTGCACATTTGGTTTCTCTGGAAAATATTTTCTGTCACAGTATTAAAAATGATAGTTTAAGTACATTAATTACACTTACTTATATTATTAGAACATTTAATTGCTTATCTGTCTGACATATGTTGATTATTTTTCAAAAGTTATGATATTAAATGGTGCAAAAGAGAAAATTATAGAAAAATCTTACTTTCTATATAAATATCTAAATATACAGAATAACCCTTATGATCATTTGATATCCTGTCATGCTTTTAATACAGTATAGTCTCTTGTAAAGAATAAGGACAAACTAGCAAGGTCAGCTCCCACTAGTTTGAAACACTTTTTGACTTCAACACTGGTGTCCTGTGAGCAGCTGGATGACTAAGATGCAGCTAATGAGATGGTTTCACTGTGGGTTTGAGTGACAGGTGAGAAGAACCGGCCACAGTCCAGTCATAAAAAAAAAAAAGACAAACTACAGGCTGATCAAATAAAAAGTGTTTAAAAATAATGAATCTCAGTGAAATGATGAAATAAAAGATGTGATATGATTGGACCCTGAGATCCCACCTAGCCCTCGCCCATCAGATCGAACCCCAGCCTTGCAAATATTACACAACAGGAAACAAAAACATAATCACACAAGTAGAAAAGAAAAGACAACAACAAAAAAAGACAGGAAAAAGTGTCCGTCACTAAATCTTCAAAGGTAACCTTCATTCACACAGACTTTTTAATCAGGTTTTTATATAGTATATATCTTTTTAGCATTAACAAGTTCCCCTTTAGTAGTAAAACAATAAAAGATCAGGCAATGGGAAGGGTGGATGAAGGGTTTACATACAACTCGACACACAAATGAGCGTCTAAGGAGAATGAGATAATGGTGGTGTGATGTCGAGCAGAAGACGACGTGCGGAGCTAGCTAGTGGTGAATGGCAGGAGCAGCTCCACACAGTTACTTAATGTTATTACTGTTGTTAAGCATGAATAAATAAACAACTGCCATAAGCGTATGGAAATCCACCCCCACACACAACCGTCTTCTCCTTCAGGCTCAGTCAAAGCTCCCCCCTCCCTCCCATGAATATAAAGAAGGTGTGTTGCCTTTTCTCTCCTCCTCTCCCTCTATGAGTCTGTGCGATTCATGGAGTATTGGTATTTCCACAGTCCAACCACTGTGTTAATACCTTAAAAGACAGAGAGAGAACGGTTTCACTTTGTTTGTTATCATTAAGACATCATATTTCATTTTCCAATGAATCGGATCCAACTCACGTATGGGTAGATAGAAAATTAACTGAAACATGGATAGTTATGTGTTTCAGTTAATTTCTTTCGGAAAAGCACCACTAAAGCTGAATCAATTAATTGGTTTGCTAATTTATCAAAAGCATTAATACAGAGAATAAATAATAACAATAGTAAACAGAGTATCCTTTGGACTGATGGCAAATTAAAGACATTACCTCAGACTAGAACAACATAAACATTCTTATGGGCCAAATGGTGAATTGACAATTAAATTAACAGATGCAATCTGAATCTAACTGGATTTATAAGACATTTATTTGACATGATTTAGATTTAATCAGCAGATTTAATTAGATTAAATGTTTTAGCTTACGTGTGGTTGCCAGCACAGCATTCAAAGATTGTTTTCATGATCTATTCAATCACCTAAATGCCAGTAGATCAGCGTGCGCTGAAATGATTTCATACCTATAGTAGTTTGGCTTAAAGGGTCCGTTCTTGTTCAGGCCCAGATACTTGGCCTGCTCGTCAGTCAGCTCTGTAAGATGTGCATCAAATGTAGGCAGATGTAGGCTGGCCACATACTCATCTGGAGGGCAAGAGAGAGGAAGAGCATGTTAACATTCACCAGATATCTGTGGTTGATTAATCATTCAAATGCAACAAGGAAGCACGAACGCCAGGGAGGCTCTGCTATTTACCAGCTCTGCCTCTATTTTCTCCTCTGCACTGACTCCTCCATCTTTCTCTCCACCCGTTTTCCCCTCCTCATCCCGGCCTTTCTTTACATTTCATCGTTCTTTCTCTCCTTCACCTGTCTGTTAACGTGCGCGATGTGGTAACAGCAACACACACTGGCAGGGTGACCTACATTTAGCCGTCTGTTAGACTTTACTGTATATTTCTGGCACACTGAGCTAATAAATGCTATGGCCTTTGCTGCACACATGTTGTGGGTCTCTACGCAGGCAGACACACACACACACACACACACACACACAGAGACACACTGAACTCATTCTACTGTGAATGACCTTCTATCAAGGGAGACGCATCAGAACTGAGCAGATGAGGCTGACTATGCACCTGCAGGCTCTCTGCTGGGGCAAGTCCCCTGTAATCAACCTCCTCACTTGGAGGATGCTTACAATGTTATTGTGTTATCTAACCGATTACACCTTCTACATACTACTAGTTTGTGATTTTGTATTTCCTGCTGTAAGTCATAAAAGTATGCTTTATTCAGGTTTTATCCAATTAACATGTTTTAATCAAGTCAATCTTACCCATCTTCTTGGGCAGCAGGTAAACATCCTGTTTGTAGCGTCCCTCTGGGGCATTGTACAACTCTATCAGAGCCAGAGCCTGGAAAAAAACACAAGGGTTACTCACACACTCACACACATGCACACACACATGTACACACGCATATACACACATGTGTCTGACATGTTTTTGTAATTCTTGGACAGAGACAACTATGTCAGAGTTAAAATACAAAGCAATACTGGTCATAAAAATGTAAAATAGAGTGTAACCTGGGTAGTGGCAGTGATGGAGAGCACAAAAGTGGGCACAGTGGAACAGCTGAGGTTCAGCAGTCGACCCTGGAGAGAAACAAAAAAGAAATCCAAGGTTAACGTACATGAAGCAGTTTAACGGCACAGCAACTTTTAACTATACGACAAAATGATAAAGTTGAGAAATCGGATGATTTTGCATCTGACTTTACTTTGACCTGTTAAACCCCTCTCTCCTTCGAGTCATAAATTTGTATAATGTCACAGTGATGTATTTTACCTGTAGATAAAGAGACACGTTTTGAAACTAAACTATCCTGAGTGAGAGCTGTGACCTGGAGGTAGTGGTGGAAACCTGCTGCAGATCAAACAGCGGTAGAGACACAGACATTAACAGGCTTGCGGGCTGTCTGTCTGGCCCCGTCAGACTGCTCTCATTCTGTCACAGCTTGTAAGACACACACATTCACCCAGCATTTTCTGATATGTGTCTATGCAAGTTATACAAAGTTTCTGCACTCTAACTAGATGACTTGTTTTGAATAAGCTTTTCCAGATGTCTTAATAACAGTATCAACTTGATTTGTTTATTAAAGGTCCTTCAGGGTAATGCATGTGTGTGTGTGTGTGTCTGCGTGCGTGTGTGTGTCTACCTCAGCCAACAGCACTATCCTCTTGCCATCGGGCCAGATGACATGGTCCACCTGAGAGCGGACCCTCTCCCAGGTCAGCTCAGGGGTCCTCAGGCTTGCCTACAGGGTGAGCAAAACACCATAATGATGATATGCTTTTGTTTGCTTTGCTCTCCTCGTCTCTCTCTGTCAACATCTCATATCTGTTTCGGACAAATTCATCTGTTATTGTGAGCCCAAAAATTGACAAAGCATGTTTGGCCTCCCTCAGAGCTGAAGTAGTTTAAAATGTAGTCAAAACATCCTCTCTTGTCTGAACAGCTTGACTCACCCGGCGCTCCTGTGTTCTGTCTTATGGTTTCAAGGTGGAAAACACTCAGAGCAGCACAACCTTTATCTTTGTGTTCCTGTTCCTATTGCCTAACTTAATTTTCTGTGGTTATATTGTAATGTAATGCTCAACTCACTGTGTAAGGGCTTATTTACGTTAATAGAAATAAACCTACTGTTATTCATGCTAAGCTCTCAGTTACCATGACACAGAACAATCACTGGTCTGGCTTTGGACACCGGGGGATGATCAACATAACGTCGGTCATGTTAACGGGAAGTGTCTCAACACTTGTCCACAACAACTCTTGATTTGTTCTGCTACATCTGTCTGGTTGACCTCAAAATGGGAGGACTACATCTGTGCCAGTGGGAAACTGACCACATCAATCTCAGTGTTGGAGTGTCCCATGTTGCAGACAATGCAGCCGTTCTTCATGCGGTCCAGGTACTCTCTCACCACCACGTTCTTATTGCCTGGTGGAGAGAGAGAAGGAAATGCTCAAGGTTTAAGGCACGTCTGTTCATGTTAACAGGCACCTTATTGAGACCAATAAGATTCAAACTCAGCAAATGAGAACTGGTGATTTCCTCTAAATCAATTTTTTGATTTTTGATTCTTCGCCAACCTCATTATTACTCTGATTTGCATGAAGTCTGAGCTGTGACACCTGAACTTCCCTCTGGAATTACATACTATTTTTCTATTTCTGTGAAACCTTAATTATTTCTTATCGCAGTAATTGGCTATTGTTAATTAAGTCTGACAATGTTATCTAGTCTGAGCTTTTCCCAGTTGAGGTAGTGTATTTTCTGAAGAGCTGTGCATGTCTCTGACTTACTCTGACCCTTTCAATCTGACACTTGTGACAAACCTAAAGCAAAATGACAAAAACGCCCTTTATCAATGTAAATCAAGTCATATTTCTGTACAATGGGAACATGTTATTGATGACACTGACTGTACTAAATTTTACCTTAAATATTACCATTTTATCATTGTTCAGTTCATCCATTAGACATTTTCATCACATTTCTCTCGTGTTGCTGTAGCATTATAATTCATTCACTGGAGATCCAACAAGCAAAGCATTTTTGGGGAAACAACCTTCCTTGTACGAGCAAATGCTTTTCCTTCATTTTTTAAACTTTATTTTCAGAGACATTAAAATTCAATGTGTCTACCACACTGTTTGAAAAGTGTGACTCACACTTTTCCATTTTGTGTTGTGAAAGTATTTAAAAACAGACAAACTAAGAAAGCCACAGACAGAACCAAACCTGTGCAGGTGATGACAATGTCCACTTGTCTGATGACTTCATTCAGCTTCACCAGCCTGAAGCCGTCCATGCTACAGTGAGGAGAAAGATAGTAAAAAGTATTAGACAAATTCCAATGTCAACACCATGAGTGAGTCAGAGGAAAATCAACAAGCAGTCTTACCAAGCCTGCAAGGCACAAATTGGGTCGATCTCTGTGACATAGACGATGGAGCCCATTGCTTTCAGGGCAGCACAGCAGCCTTTTCCAACCTGAGAACAGTGAGACGTTGATGCAAGTCCAATTATCATGGAGTCACACGCAGAGACTTTTTGTTTGAGTCTGTATGAAAGAATCAGTCTCACCTCTCCATATCCACACACCACCACCTGCTTGCCCCCAAACATGACATCAGTGGTTCTCTTCAGGCTGAGGAGAGAAACACAGTTATTTCACTGGAAGCCTAATAATTACCAAGATCGAGGAATGGTATGAATCAGAGGACTGATACATACCCATCTAAGATTGACTCCCTGCAGCAGTACAGGTTGTCAAACTTCTGCTTGGTCACAGAGTCATTGACATTCATGGCAGGGACACAGAGCTTTCCTGCTTTAGATAACTGGTACAACCTACATATTAAATGCACACACACACAAAAAAATCACACATTTAGTGATGTTAATTTGCTGTCATTTAATTAAATGTATTCTATTTCATTGACACAGAGTTTAATTTATGAACAAAGCTGTGTAATCACACATGTGTAATCGCATTCTTTTTCACCACTAGATGGTGTTCCCGCATCAGAAATTGTGTTAGCATGAAAATGTACTTTCATGTCCTCCTTTTTGAAATAATAAGAAATGATTCCATCTGTGAAGTACTGTGAAATTTTAGACTTTTACAAGAAATAGTGATTAGGAAATCAAGGATGAGCGAGCAGGTTTGTCTTAAGTCCCACCTGTGAACACCGGTAACACTCTCCTCTACAATGCCCTTGATCTTCTTGAACATGTTAGGGTATTTTTTATAAATCCAGTGAGTCAGGTCTCCACCGTCATCCAAGATCTGACAAACAACCCAGGACAGAGATGAGCACAGTAATAAAAAGACAAAAAGCAAAAGAAGATGGACTGATCCTGCTAAAACCTTCAAGTTCTTCACTTCTAAATAATTTAAGTGTTTTTTTAAATTAAAGAGTAAGAGAAATCAGTTAAATTAATTGTAAAACAAATTCAAAACACTCCTTAATGTCAAACAAAAATTACGGTTCACATAGGAAAGACATTATTTTAAATCAACAATCTCCAAAGGCTGCTATACATAGTTCATCCATCTGCTGTGCCTGATACTTCCTGTACATCTATTCAAAGTAGCACAGAACAACCAAGTCAAATCTAGTTTCCTGGTAAAAAAAAAACAGTAGATCTCCCTCATAATAATGTGAACTGTGGAATGGAAGAAAAAAGAAACTTAATTTAGAACATAGGTTTGTTACCATGTTGGGTTGCCAGCCTTCCACATTGACACAGCGATCAATGCACCACCAGAAGTCGTCCTCTGACTCACCCTTCCATGCAAATACGCTGAAACCTAGAAAAAGAAAGGAAGCATTTTTAACACAGAAGACGGCAAGGGTGAAACTTAGAGGTAGGGTGTTAAAGAAAGTTTGAATATCTTAAAGAGTGAGAGACGAGAAATGAAAAGGGCAAATGTCACAGACAGGAACTCCTCAGAGTCTCACCTCCCTCTGCCAGAGCAGCTGCCACTTCATTCTGAGTGGAGTAGATGTTGCAGGCTGCCCATCTGCACTGAGCACCCAGGGCCGACAGAGTCTCCATCAGCACCTGAATGAAAAGAAGAGAGTGGATCTCCAAGGTTCATTTCGTGTTGTGGGTATCAAATACTGTGTATGTATATTCTTTGTCTTTGTATTTCTACTCACAGCAGTCTGGGCAGTAATATGGGTGCAGCCCACCACCTTGGCGCCAGCGAGCGGTTTCTCCCCTTGGGCTCGTTTCCTCAGAGCCATCAGAGCTGGCATCTCTGAAAAAAAGTTCACACAAGTGGAAACAGAGTTTATCTGATGATAAGGAATTGACATTAATTAAGCCTTTTGATACTTTGTCACTAATCCATTGAGCTGAATGAGTTAATGCTATGAATGTGTGTGTGTATGTATGTATAGCCTGCAGGGTTCAGCTGAGGCTCCTATTATGTCCTGAGAAGTTATTAGGGAATAATGTGAATAATGTGTTGGGTATTACACTTGCAGTGGCAGGAACATATGGCCACCCAGCAGTGTAGAAAGCACGCAAGCGCGCACGCACGCACACACACACACACACATATGTGCACACATACACACACGTCAGCAAAAACATTTTCTGAAAACAGGTTGGCCAGTGGGTTACTGTATTTATGTCACCTTCCACTGAGTGGAGTGGAAAATAAAAGAAAACAAGAGAACGAAAATAAAGGTGTGAACACTGACAAAACATAATTATAAGTGTTGGATCAATAAGATGAAATTATGATGATAACGCACAAACAGGTTAAACATGCGAGCTGGGCATCGCATTGCTTTACCTTGCTCAGCAATCTCGATCTCTCTGCGGCCGAAGTCAGCCTGTTTGATGTTTTTGATGCAGAAGTCCCCGTTGCCCTTGGAGTTCTTCTGCTGTTTGTCCCGAGGAGACGTCTCATCATCAGAGCTGTCTGTGTATGATGCCGCTGCAACACATAAAATGCTTCTGTCAGTATGTCAAGCACAAACAAAAAATATAGGGTTATTTATCAATTCAATTATATCAGTTAAATAATGGTTAGAATTCCAACTGGCCAAGATGACAACTTCAAATGTCTTTTCTATCTGACCTGTGGTCCAACAAATAGATTTAGTTTGCTGTCATGTGTAAGAAAGCCTTACATCCTTTCACTGCAAATATTGAGCAGTTGTTTCAAAGAAAAAAATCACTTACCAATTGAATTTTCTGATGTGTATTAGACAAATATCAAATAATTGCATGTGTTTATAGAATTTTATACAGAATTTAAAGGGGAGTTTTTATTCATGGCTTCAAGCTTTCAAAGTGCAACATAAACACAATGTGCCTTTGGTCTCTTCACTGTGGATTTAACTTTATCCAGCCCACTCGTTCTTCCCACCCACTGAGTTCAATTGATTATAAAGCTGACGGGAAAAAAATATTCCTTTAACAGAGAAACTCCAGTCGCTGGAAAGTAAACAGTACAAATGGGATTTAAGCACTTGTGCACATGTCACACTGCGGTATCAGTAACCTCCTGAGATATAATCACGGGTGCCCACAGCACTGGTTGCCTTGCATTGTATCTGCTGAAGTCAAAGAACGTCCTGTACTGTGCCAGCAGGGGAAAGGCTTAAAAACTGGTAACAGTCTCACAAAATCAAAACCAGAAGAATTTATTTTGTCATTCTCTATCACTGAGATGTTTTATACATCTCCAACAGAGGTTTTATTATGATTACCGCACAACCCATTTTAAATATTAATATCTGGTCTCTATTTGACAATTGAAAAATAACTTACTTTGGTCAATCAATCCACAAGTCTTTATTGCTACTAATGAAATTAGTGGTCTTGGGAAAAGTACTACCGATGTGCTCTCTGTACTGTGGGAACCATCGGAGAAATAAGACTCACTCTGGTGAAAGATTAGTGGGAGGAGACAGGGAATCAATCAGTAGAGAGGGATGAGAAAGTAAAGAGAGTTCAAATGGGGAGATGAGACAATCGGGGCTGCATAAGTGTAATAATTCAATGTAAAACACACTACAGTCATAAATTGGCTGTGAGTGACATAGATGAAGAATAAGTGCTCTCATTACTATCACAGTATCTATGATAAGAAGTTCAGATCACAACCTAAATAATCATTATTGCTTCTTTCGGTATGATTCGTCATCGTCAGGCTACTAGAGGGTGATTCAGACCTGTTGAGAAGCTAAACTAAAATCTCAATTTTCTCTGTTACATCATAACTACATTGTACTTTAGGCCTTAGCAAAAGCCCTTGATCGGAAAAAAAACATATGTAAGTAGGAAAATGGGGGAGTTATTTTTCCTCATTTTTGTTCCTGAAGAAAGAAACAATTTTCTTTTCTCAGCTGACCCTGAATGGTGTCGCTTCCCTTCAAAAACATGCAGCATCCTGCAAATGCGCCAGTGGCAAGTCACAGGATCGAAATGCTTAATCTTTTCTCAGAAATATTACTCAATGTACTTTTTTTTAGCATCCATGACCTGCGGGATGCATAATGCCTGTCCACTAATACAGAGTGAAAGTCCATTTGTACATCTGCCATCCATCTGTTTGTCCCTCATACTCTAATAGAGGTGCTGTTCAAGCAATATCACACACAAAGATTAATTCATTATGTAAATGGAGTCCAGGGAAGACCTTATGCACTGTGAACGACTCTGATGCACAGCAGGAAGTCTCCAAATATCAACTGTGCTGCTTGTAAAGAGGTGATGAAGGGTGAAAGATTCATGATGCTCTTGTGGAAAAATGTGGTAAAACAGAGGATACATTAAATGTTCTGGTGGTGAGTAAAGACTTATTAAGGAGGCCGTATGGTTACTATGGAAACATATTTGAGCAGGTTCTCTTTTGGAACCCTTTGTCCAATTAAAGTGCATCATTTCCTGTGTGAGCATCTAATATAAGTTACTATTATTTGGCTGGCAAGTCTAGTTAGTACTAGACAAAGATCCCTTCTGTACATTTAACACTTTGAACAGCAACAAATACTGGCTACTGCTATACTACACCCACTTTCCTTCACTTAGGAGCCTGTTTGCAATTATATTAGCAACTTCCTTGATTTGGGTCTCCCATGCAATTTCGCTTCCACCACACTTGATGTATGGTTGTAGGTGAGGTTGCGGGCAAGGTCAGCCTGCTGCTTGTCTCAATGGAATATTTTCTGTATCTGTGATGTCATAAAATATGATACAACGGAAACATGTTGTCCCCACTGGTATGCCTGATAAGTAGCATGCTACGTGGAATGAGTAATAAGAAGAGGGGCTATGTGTTTACCTGAGCTGTAGCTGTCTGTGGAGGACTGGGAGATGGAGCGAGACAGGGATCGCCGGCCTATCTTGGAGGGACGCTTGTTGAACTCCTGTTTTTGATCAGCAAACTGGATCTGCTTGTAAGGAGGGGGAGAAAATTGTGGAAAGGGTGGTCAAAAGTCCATTCAGATTTTAACAAATAAGGTGCCACTAGACTACCAGGTGTTGTATACACACATGCAACGTTCTTGTATGAGCACACAGTGTGGTAACACATTAACAAAGTTATGATGACTCTTGAAATGTGTCAATGACCAACAAATAAAACATAATTTTTATCTTCTGACATGAGGTCATAATAGATTTAACAACACTAAGGACAGATATTTTAATGACAATGTTTAGAAGAGATAAAAAAAGTACACAAAAAACAACTGATAAAACAGACAGAATAAGTAGCCGTTATACCAGCTTTGAAATCACTCTCACAAAAAGATAAAGAAAACAATGCGGCTATTATCAACCACTGACAAGGCCACACAAAGTACAACAGTTCATCCTGGATCTGTGAAATGAGTAGGTGGTGACTGGCTGTTCGCTCTTGTCAGGCCTCTGTACTAGTCATGATTCTAGCACTACATTTTTTTGTTATTGCAGCAGAGTAATTAACCTGCCACATCATAATTCATGTACTGATAATATTACAGAGAATGAATGGCTGACTTATTCATGCCATAAAACCTCACATGAACAAAACATGCCACCGGGTGTGAGGGTCAGTTTGCTTTCAGGCATGAAAACAGCATTAAAATTAGTTGGGTTTTTTTCTTTCATCTTTGTGTGAAGAAAAGCTGCTGAATGACGCACACAGGTCAGTAAAAGAGTCTGTGAAAAAATGCACTGGAAAGTCTGAGATCCTGCCAATGTCACAGGCTTTTGATGGAGGTGCTGAAAAGCTTTAAAGGTTTGATGAAAAAGCAGAAGTGCCATTCATTATTCAAAAAACTTGTCCTTGTATATAAAAGCATGCAAATGTTTTTTTTTATTAAAATCAGCACTTCATTCATTCGCACAATGTGCTGCTGCCCAATCAAAATAACTGAGCCTCCATACCCAAATGTCATACAGCATAAAATTCAGCGAGACTATGAACCTGATAATGCAGAATGGAGCATTAACAGTTCCCCATACAGGCACACATGGGCCCAGGAGGAAATATTACAGCTGTTTGAGAACAAGACAATCATCCACAATACACAAAAACAAGCAAGAAAATGATTTGCTGATATTAAAATTCACGGTAAACAATTACTCAGTTTTCTCAATACTTTATATATATATATATATATATATGACTGTTCGATTCTCAGCATCCATATAGTGATGTCAGAGCTACACCTTCCTGCAACAACCAGTGAAACTAGATTGATCAATTCTCTCCATTTACTTTCTTTTTAACACATGGCTCACTGCCTGGTAAAGGGCATGAGCCATGAGCCATTTTTTCCTTCAGCATTGCCATGTGTGTGTGATTTAAGGCCTTGTGACTCAGTTTTCTCAATACTTTATATATATATATATATATATATGACTGTTCGATTCTCAGCATCCATATAGTGATGTCAGAGCTACACCTTCCTGCAACAACCAGTGAAACTAGATTGATCAATTCTCTCCATTTACTTTCTTTTTAACACATGGCTCACTGCCTGGTAAAGGGCATGAGCCATGAGCCATTTTTTCCTTCAGCATTGCCATGTGTGTGTGATTTAAGGCCCTGTGCTGTGAGGAGACTTCATCTTTCGAGATCTGATCATTACATAAGCTAACATCTCTTCTACCTTTGCCACTTTTTGACCTCCACTTTAATGCAATCCAGCCCAAACTGGTCCGACCATGCACTGGCAAGCACAATGCAATGAATTGTTTCCCCTTCCTTTCTTTCCCTCCTCCCTCTCTCCTTCTGTATTCTTGTATAATTGTTGATTGTTCAAAAGATTGGGATCTGGGAAACGCTTGCATCAAAACCCAGAGAAAAGCTCCCTCTTGGTTATGAAGTGTATAACTGGTAGGACCAGTTATTAAAATGTTAGTAACATGTGCCCAAACTGACAAAACAACTAGTTAAACACACATAATGTGACACATAACGGTAAATTCAAGATAAAAGAACGTTCAAAAAGTCCAATATGACTGCACAGATGCACGGGTTGACAAATAGAACTAATGTAAACCCTAAACAGCTCATATACAGTAATAATGCTGTTCATAATTTATGGAAGCAAACAATGGTGCTAACCTTGACCCCATAACAGGCTATAATAGCTCTATTGGTTAGGCTTATCGGATGGAGGCTGGATGACTGGCTTTAGGAGCTCAGAGTACACTGAAGGATTGTGGGTCATTTTTTTTGGGAGCTCAAGAGGAGGGAATGGAGGAGGGAGGATGGGATCCAATGGGCTTAAGGGATGTTTTTGGGACGATTATCACAGGTTAGCCCAGGCCTCAGAACAAGAGGTACTGCCAAAGAGAAGGACAGAGTGGTTTTAACCCATTATGTATGTCATAATGTACATAATCATTTACATATATACACTCATAACAAGGGTTTTGATTTTTCTTTTTATGTAGCGAATCCTGGCCAAGCAAAAATACAGATTTTGCATCGGTATGCAAAAGAGCTACTAACAAAATGGAAGGAACCAGATTCACATATTAACCACCTTTGCCAGATGAAAGGGCCCAAAACACATTCTTCAGTGAATGAGCTGCTACTTACTGATGGTGTAGCATTTGTTTACAATAACCCATCAGACAAATGCTGGTCAGCTGTTTCATTTATGAATACGTCTGTGGTACCTTCTGATACATATCTATTAACCAAAACAGGCATAAAATGAGATGAGTCAACTTTGTGTCAGTGAAGTCGTGACATGACAGAGACTCAAAGAGAAGCACTGAGAACAATTGATGAGGACAGAAACACTCTGTTCCACTGTACTAGTACACTGGAGTGCTACCTAGGAATAGGTTGGCATGATTAACCAACAGCTGTTGGAAAAATAATTATGTTGAGGTCATTCTATCAGTTTAAAATCAAGAACTGCTGGAGAAAGCAACGGCTTTATGTCAACCAAGAACCCATGATCACACATAATACATAACACGACACTGTCGCTCATTTTAGTTTACAAATATCAAGACAACTGTTCTAAGAGACAATAAAATCCACTCAACACAGAAATATTATTTTTCTGTCAACTTTTTCTGTAACTGTCCCTTTTTAACTTTTATATTCTTCTTGTCCTGACTGTCTCCATTCATCTATCCTTGCAGTGCATCTTTCCTGTTACATTATGGATGGTGACTGAGGCTAATAACATGTGAATAATGAATGTCAATTCAATACTGGGACACATGGGAGCTCAGACTGCCTCCTTCCACTCATCTATGTGTACAAGGAACAGCATGTTTGCACTTTTTGTTACACTAGTAGCCTCACATAGATACAAGTACACAACACTGATAATGGCTTCTAGAACTTAAAATACCAACAACAAACCAACAAAACACAAACACAGAATGAAGCTCAAATAAATTCACACCATCAAAACATAATGCATGGTGGTTTTAAATAAATATGCAAGTTTTCAGTAACATCAGTGGCCCATTTATTTTCAGCAAGGAACATGATGCCATCAGGCAATTTTATGTTCGCTGTAGGAAAAATAAATGTTGTTTTTTCATTTGTGTTTTTGAGTGAGATGAAGGTGAGATTTCAGCTCAACTCATAATTTATATCCTTTTACATCTCAAAAAGCTCTAAAGCAGTAAAAACAGTATCTAACCTCAGATAATCCACATAAAGGCTTTATGTCCCGTACCCCCTCAAGGATAATTTACAGTAATGATAGCACTATAAATAACAGGAAATGTAAATCTATGCCCCCGCCATAACTAGCATGTCCCCTGTTGAAGGACGTGGTTTGTTCTAACTCTGGTGAAACACTATGTTACAGGACAGGCTGGAACCTTATGATGAAGACAATCAACAAGCAGAGAGAGAGCATGAGAGCTGTCCTGGTGAAAAAACAGAAACCCCAGTGGGTGAGAGCAATGGAAAGTAAACAGGCACAGATGTACCGTAGCAGTAAATGTGATGACGTTTCCACGCAGAATCCCAGACATTTACTGTAGCGGCAACTCAACTAGCTGACCTGGCAACGTGCTTTATTGATATCACCAGAAATTGATTTTACTTAATTAAATAGCTTTTTTTGTGGAAACTTTAAGAGAAAAAATGTTATATAAAAAATTATGTTCTATATTTCTAAAACTAATGGAGAATTTTGATGCACTGATTTCAGCAAAATCCTGAATGTTCCGCATTACCTTAGTGTATGAAGACTGTCTGCTTGTGTCCATCATCTTCAGGGAACAAAATCTCCTCATGATAATTCTTATTAAACCACATTAAATAAGGATGCCCATATTTTAAATTCAAGAACACAAGTGCTTTAGTTCGTGCTGCTACCAAACATGTGTAAAATCAGAACAAAAGAAAATAGGCTGTCTGCTTGTACAGACTGTACCCTCACTAAGAGTCAGGCAGAACAAAATATTAACTACAGACGCTGTAGCAAAGGTGGGTGGATTTGGTTACAGGTATGCTTGTGTTTGTGTATCTCAGGTGGCTCGCAGTCTTACTGATTACTTCAGAGTACTTGAAAAGCAGACGGATAAAGGGTTAAACGCAAATGTTATATGCTCAAAACTGGTGGCAGTGAATTACCAGTCTCAGGTGAAAAATACAAAGTTTTCACTTTTTTCAGTCACACACAATAAGCTTTTGGCCTGAATCTAAAAGAAAAAAATATTTCTATCCTAAAAATAAATGTTAATGCCGCCTCCAATCTTGCAAGGTAATTTAAATGCAAATCAACAGCGAGTGGCCCACCAAGCAAGCATGTTTTAGTTGAATTATTCAACTAAAACATGACCATGGCTACATCAGAGCTCACGTTTGACGTCCACAGTGATGTCACTTATGAGTAAACCAGCAGGAAACCTTGCTCCAACAAAACACATTTATAACTAAATCCATGAAGACCTGACGTGAGATGCATTTCTTTGGTGTGTGTTTAACCAGGGTCTGTTGTCTAAACATGCCTTTCCCCAGCCAAGTCTACCACATTCCAGCCAAGTAACACAGACAACACCTGATAACACAATCAATAGTACTACATCTGACTGATGTTTGGGGGACAGAAATTAGTATATGCCTTATTTGAGGTGAGGTTAAAATACTTCGTGAGATCAAATCAGTATTTAGTGAGTTATGGTGGCACTGTGGGCTCTGGCTGTTGAACACAACAGTGTGTTATCTTTGACTTATCTTACATGTACTAGAATGAAAACATTAGCTTTATCAATTTGTCAACTAACATGAAATGTTATCAGCAATAATTTTGTCACAATGCAATGCCAAAAATGACACAAACTGTTTAATGTTAGCTGTTTGTGAAGATGCTGCAGTTGTTGTGACACTGAATGCTTTGTGTGTGTGTGTGTGTGTGTGTGTGTGTGTGTGTGTGTGTGTGTGTGTGTGTGTGTGTGTACTCAGGTGCAACTGTAAAGACACAAGTGGCTGTGTGATGCAACAGTGTCTTCGCAGCTGTGTTGTCTGCAGGGTTTTTCACGTGGAACTCATTTGAAAATCACCTCCTGACAAGTTTCCTCTGTGAGAGTTCCTCAGAACATTTTAATTTCTTAAAGTCTCTGATCAACAGATTTCCTGTAGTTACACATTTTTTAAGTAATTTAAGACCAGGAAAAGATTAGTTTTCTATGTGTTTCTAGACCTGTGCAGGAAAGAACCTGATCCTAATCAAACACAATGGGGTCATGGGATGGAGCAGAGACCCCTGCAGCAACACAACACTGGGCCTCTTGAACTGTTGGCTTGGTCTAAGGTCCTCTCACCACCTCTTCACATGGAAACATCTGAGCATCAACATTCACCATTTGTCATAACTCAATAAGTTTTAGCATTATTATCGTTCCACTGGACAACCAACTTGTGGTTTATTTGTTCATTGCCTAAGGGGATCAAATATTACAAACTCACTCATTTTACAGCATTGATGACATTGATGTACTATGCTGCATCACAAAGCTGCTTGATGATTGCACAGGCCTACAGCCTCAGGGCGTACAGTAACTCATTCACAGACTGCCATGTTTGCTAAACTGTGAAGGGAAAGAAAGAGCAGATGGGGTTATAGAATTACTCAGAGGAGACGGCTGCAGATATGAAGTGGTAATGCAAATTCTGTGGTTTCCAGACCAAACGGCTGCGATATATGAGCATGGCCGCATCATTCAACTCATCCTGCATCCAAAAAAGAGCCATTGTGCACAAGGAGAAAACTGAATGTGAATGTTTGTTTCAGAGAAAGGTTATTAAGGGAATGGGAAAGTGTTATGTCGTGTATAAGTGTGTGGGGAGTGTTTATAAAAACTTAAAATAGTGTATAACTACTAAAATAATGTTTAAACATTAAAATAAATATAGCGTCCCTACTTCGCGTTTTTTTCACTTATCGCGGGGGGTTCTGGAACGTAACCCCCGCGATAAGTGAGGGAACATTGTACTGAGCACCCAGGTGCAGTGAAACAGAGCCTCATTTGAATGACATCTGATTGTGTGTGTCGTCCAGAATGAGATATTCTCAGACATTTGCCAATAGCTGTTTTTCTAAGCGTTTTCTGTTGAAGTAAATGCAAACAAGCCAGATTGCCAGGTCATTCAAAGAAAATGAACACAGACTTTTTCCACATTTGATCATGAGAACAAAGTTTGTGTGAGGGCATGAGATTAAATTTGCCAAGGGGGTGATATTCATATATACTAACACAGCAAAGCGCAGTGTAAATACATTTTGTAGATACTGTATGTTAAGCACCACAGTTGTCATGACCGAGCCTGCGCATTGTATTTTGGTTTCTGTTTGATTTCAGTAGTTAGTCAACCATCCAATGACTGGTATTTACATTTAACCTATTATCATGCATCAGGGAAGAGAGATGCTTTAGGTCAAACCAGAGGGGGCCATCAGAGACCTGCTGCAACATCCTTCCTAAGGATACCCAAGTGAAGAAGGTTTTCCACAAGGGCCAGTAAGAAACTGTTTACACCTCACTGCTGTTCCCCTCTGGGGGTAAGGGACCTTTACAGCTGGCAACACAGCCACTGCTCCTGCAAACAAACACACTGAACTTGCATAAGAGTTGGGACTGAGCATCAACAGACAGGCTACGATTATCATTCTGTTCTGTATTTTCTTATTCAAAGCGATCATGACATATATCTTATACTGGGAAATGTTGTCACAAGTTTGGTATCATATAAATAAAATGCATAAGATTTTATCCATAAAAATAATACATGTCTTCATTCGTGCACCTTTAGACTGAATCAGACCACAAACAGTCAGCAGCACTGAACCAAAACTAACCATAACGTACAGGTGAGCAATTTCTATGTTAACTGAAAACATCAGTTGCTACTACAGCATTTTAGGTGTTGTGTAAACACTTACTCTATTACGGGAAATTAACACTGACCAGGAAATCTCATATCATACCAAACAGAGATATGGTCTGTATCATGAGGGATGGTTGATCGTGTTGGCATATAGCAGCGAGACAGGACATACTGATCCATCCAGGCATATGGACAAAATAAATCATTGTTCCTGGTAGATAGACAATCTCTGTAGCCACAAACAACTTTCATCATCATATTACGAGTGGAATGCTTTAATGCTTCCTACCCCTAGTGCCCGGCTTTGGTATCAGGCCAAGTTCCAATGTGGTAATAGTGGCATAATAGGTAGTGATGACTAAACAAAGTTAAAAAGAAGAACACACAGACAGAATTGATCAGACAGGTCTAAGTGCAAGGACAACTACTCTAAAAATCAAAGTGCCAATGAGCTGTTTATGCATTTTATGTTTAGATGTCATCTGCCAAAAGACTTGAAAAAAGTAAGTGCTGGTGTAAAAAAAAAAGACAGGAAAAATGCAAAGAAGGGAGAAGAGGACCATGTTCTGTTCACGGCTTAATGCTATAAACAACTGTCTGGAAATATCCTCAAAGCTAAATACATAAAAGTAGTTCTGCCAGACTGTCCCCAATCTGGGAGTAATTTCAAAGTGAAATTTTTTAAAGGCCTTTAAATTTAAAAAACATTGGACAGAGAAGAAAAAGATTAAGACCTCCAGTGGGAGGCATGTCTAAAAGCCAAAAACAATAAAAGGCAAAAAAGACAACAGTTTTTACTGGTTGAGTTGTATTAATAATAAGTAAACTAAATTCACAGTGTAGAATAGATGAAACAACACTTTAATTGCAGTGGATTAAATCTACTCTGTTTGGCTGACAAACATATCAAACAGGCTGGGTGAAGCCTTTGGATGGCACATGAAGGAGTTTTGGGCATGTTTCTCAGCATTTGTAACTGCTATTTCTGGATTAGTATTGTGCTTGCGTCTAAGAAAAACCAAAAATAGAGCAGACAGAGAGGTGTCTATGTTCTTCGCCCATTTCTCTCTCTCTCTGTCTTTCTACTACAGTGCCACACGCTTCTTTTTCACATCTCCCCAGCATCTGTAACTGAAGCTCGATCAAACACAATCCCAGATAGCCAGGGATACGCTGCCCTCTGATTCAACTCACACAGCACTGATCATAAAAAACAGCCCACGCTGTAAAGTGCCTCAGAAAAAAAAAGACATGTACATGTGACAGAGCTGATGATTCCTGTTCATAACAAAGCACATGATCTTGACTGACACATAGGCTGACAATCAGGCTTGTTGCAATTATAGGACACCCTGGGCCTCACTGCCCCTGGATGATTGCTGAATTCAGTTATGTACTTTATATATATAAGAGAAGCAGCACATTCCGATTTCTTGTTTGTGTTGATGGTTTTGAACTGAGGAATACTTGGAAAGTTGTAAAACCAATGCTGTCTATTTCTATACTGTGTAGCCAAAGGAAACAGTAAAGGGTGCTCATATTGATTAACATTACTGATATAAGTAAAACAAGTTTAAAATTGTCTGCATAAATTGTGGAAAGAAAAAACAAAAAGACCACAGAGGCAAACAAAGTCAGAGGTCAGAGAAAGGAAATGCATCGACCACACATGTGTACATGCACACATGACAATGGATGCCTGTCAATGTGTCATGCTCATGCTCAATGTGTCACGATCATGATGTGAGCTGTTATGACACTGACATGCCTTTGCCATACTAGAGTCCGTATAGTGCTATGTTCCTCCAATACACAATTTTACCCATCTCTCGCCATTGGTCAAAGACTCCTGACCGCTCTGACCAATAGAAGAATGAGAAGGAAGGAGGAAGCATCTAGTGCGAGCTGGTCAGTGTGCGTGAATGCGTGCGTGTGTCATAATACAGTGGGCTGCCCTGCGGAAACTGTCATGTAATAATTGCTCCTGCTGATTTATGTATGCAGACGTGCATGCATGCATGTACGCACAAGCGTGCGCGAACGTGCCCACACACACACACACACACACACCGACAGACACACAGGTCATGAGGAAAATACACAACTATTACCACCAGTACAGTTGGCAGTTACTGAGCACACATGCAATTACCCGTGACTTAACACGTGCCCCACACATTTCTACTAAAAACAAATCTAAAAACAGCTCCACGTAGACACAAAAGGAATATAATGTTTTGAAATCTGAAAACGATTTCTTTTCTTTGACATAAAAGTAAACTAAATTTCTTTGAATTGTTGTTTATTAAAGATATAATACTGCTGGTTCCATCTTTAAGAACCAAAGGTCTCAAGAACTGCAGGTTAAACCCTAAGTGGTTTCATTTTAAACTAGTATGTGGCCCTGCAGCCTTGAGGGACTGCAGTGCTGCAATAACAGTATGGCAAGTATTCACGGCCAGATGATGTAAGCATTGCCCACGAGAACAATCTCTGTCCTTCTGATATGGTCTAATAGCCATCGTAAAAAGCCAGGACACTTTTACAAGAAGAGAACAAGCAATGAGTGATGGGACTTAGTGACAGATTAAACCCTACCTGCCTCTTAACAGGGAGGGAGGAGACGAGAACAGCCACCGCAGTCGTGAATTTCACATGCCTTCCCTTGTTATCTGTCACTGAGTGGAGGCAGAGTGCCAAGAATGCAGGCTTCGCATGTCCTTCAAGAAAAAGTTAAAGCTGACTTTCTTACAAGCACACCATTTCAATCAAGTGAAAAACTTTTACTACTTTTACACTGCTTTTGAAATATTACTGATATATAATGAGCTTTGGAATTTGTTTACATTTTTTATCTGTTTTGGGATTTTGTGCAGCTTAGTTAACAGGTTTATTGTCATCAACTAGTAGTCTAATGGGTGTTTCTCTTTTTCGCATGCACGCACACGCACACAGGCACGCACACACGCATGCACGCACACGCACACAGAGAGACAGCAAGAGAGAGAGCAAGAGAGAGAGAGTTGTGTAATAGTGTCTTGTTGCCCATGTAGACCAAACTAGGGCACAGTTTACAACCCCAAGGCTTAATGACCCCATCCAATGACAGTGGTAAAAAAGCTTCATTCACACTGACAGCAAAGTGACTGGCATTACTATTGATCTGATCATTTAAAAATCAATCATTTGCTACTCTGTATGAATCTCCAATCTGAGAGAAAACTAAAACGCAAAAGTGTGGCATAAAGTAGATCATATTTGATCCGGTGGATGGGTCAGCAATAGCATGGCTTTTGACCAAATTAAACAGTAAGCTGCATCTACTATATGTATTCATACTCATCCCATGCAATCATCCATCACCATAAGGACATCCTTTTAACCATATTGGTCATTTTTTTCTACCTTAGTAGACTGAAAAACAAATGGATTGCTAATGTCTGTTAAACTGAATAAAAGCATCAATCATTCCATACATAATAAGTAAAACCAAGAAAAAATATTTAGCAACAAAACATTCTAAAATTAAGTGCACATCCTGGAAGTACCGGTTTGTTTTTCTACCCTTCTCTTAAAAACAAAATTATGCTGATTTATTTTTTGAAAAGAAAAAACAAGTCAATATGGGGTCAGAGCTCTATGTTTAATTGTACCTGCTCTATGTTTTAATACTCATGACTGAGAGACACTTAATCACTGACCACTAGGAAAAATACAAAAAAGAAACAATATGAGGAAATTCATCTTTTGGATTTGCAGTTAATTGCATAACAAAATCAAGTTAGTTATGTGAAAGAAGTGTTTTCTAGTGATCATCCCACAGAAAAAAAACATCATAGTGCTAGACTTAATAATACTGAGACTATACAAATGGCACAGTTTGTTGTATTAAATCTCAATTAACAGCGCCGCAATTAAATCTCAATTAGCACAATTACACCAATCAGCCACATCAAGACCTGATTTTAATGCTGTAACAGATCAGATTATTTTTTACTAAGACAAGCAAGGAAGCAATTGAAACAAAGTAAAATCATTAAATAAGTTTAAAATCACATTGCTAAAGATCTGCATCAACTCTTTCAAAACAGGCAACAGATATACACTGATCTGCTAAAACTTAATAACAATGAAAAGGTCTTAATGTTGTGCCTGATCACTGTGTGTGTCTCAGTTTAGATCCATATCCTTGTGTTTCTTTAGCCTCAGCCGCTATCGCCTCTGTCTTTCACCATGTTGGCGGTTTGGTCTGACTAATCGGAAGCAGGGTAGACAGATGGGTGTGTGGGGGTTCATTTCAGGCTTTGTGAGGGCTCTTTTGTGAGACAGCACTTTTTGAACACAATGTTAGCCCTTTGTTCACATGTAGTGCTTGAGTATAGAGCTGCATTCCTTGTCATACAGCACAGTAGATTCAGTGTTAATGTCTACTACTGTCTACTGATCCTCAGGTCATGCACACACACACACAAACTAGTTCCATTAACTTACTTGTTCAACTGTAAATACACAAAGAGGTTTAAAATTCCTACTTTGGTTTCTTGTGAACAGTACCAGGAAAAGTGAGCAGTCTCCTTTTCACTTCTTTTGCTGTTCCAAGAATCCAGGGCTTCTTAAATTGCTTTAGATGGAAAGATGTGTAACATGATGAGGTGTTAATATTTAGTTATACAAAGCTATGATGACACAGCAGTAAATGGGTTAAGACTGGAGAGCCACAGATGCAGATATGTGTGGGAGCAGTGAGGCACACACAGCAATACTGCCAATACCAATCTAAAAACAGAGCAACCGCATCAGAGAAATCAAACACCGGAACCCGAGCCACATGCCAGAAACCAGGGCAAACCTTACTTGATTGTTTGCCTTGGGAAACGTGTTAGAGCTCCAATACACTGAGTGTGAAAATTGAATTTGGCATGTTAAACACAGCATTGAGTACCATGGCCAGAGCACTCAGTATTCACTGACATTAGAAAGTTGGGGAAAACAGCTGGCGTTTCATGGGTGTCGACCTTATTAAGAAACAATACAACAATACAGCAACATGCAGTATAATGGCAGATGCTAACAGAAATCACAAACATGAGCGAGTAGGTCAAGTACAGGTGTGTTTTGCGCTTTTCTAAAACCACAGTGGACTGCTTCAAATCCATAATGTCAAGGAAATCAAAGCATTGTTAGCATTGTATTTATCAAGTATTGTTTGGAAATGTCACAAAAGGTCTACAATCATTACAAGAGCCAATAGCTAAGACACAAATTGTACTGATATTTTGAAATTAAATGAACATTTACATGGGTTTACCTCAGTGGAATTTAATAAATAAACAACTGGACAGCTACGGGTATGTGGCTAAACATATTCAGGATGTAGATTTACTGAGGCAAGTCTTGGCAAGTCTAAATATTACAAGAATCTCGAGAGAAATCTTATAATTTTCTACTTTACAATTTAAAGGCACAACCCGACAGTAAGGTAGCTGCTTAAACATCCGGTCTAATGACAAGGTGATGAATAGATCACCACTACAAACTAGGGGTGAGAGAAACCCAAACTAGTGTAAAGCACCCACAGTCCGTTTCCCTGCCTCAGTGGTGTGGATGAAGTTGGTTATGGAAGTGTGACCTAACACATGCCTTTGCTGTGTGACGTCGAGATTTACACTGAGAGAGGGCAGGCAGAGTCTGTACCATACAGGGACACAATGAGACTGTGCAAAGGCTAGAAGGTGGCACAGAAACAACAAAACAGTAACAGCTTTGTTGTGATTTCTATCAAGTTTCCTGTTCTTCAGCTTTACGAAGGGTACAAACTATTGTAGAGTAGTCTGACATGAAGCAACCCACAGTGCCAGCAGAACAGAGGAGATATAGCAATAATAAAAGTGTAATGGCCTGGGAATATGAGGAAGAGCAGAACAAGAGCACCAAAAGTAAGTGCAGAATAATTACAGCTTCGTTCATAAGTCAGTAAAAGAGTGATCAACTAAAGCAATGTGCACCGAGGACAAACCTGGCCAATTATAACCCTCTTCCATGGGTGGCACAGATGGCCACGACATGCCAAATTACACAACAGCACCACTGGGTTTCCTATAAGCATTTATTTCAAGACACAGTTCTTGTTCTGTTGCCTGATAGTTTCACAGTAATCCAGCATACAGCTCTCTATTCGTTCACATGAACCTAACATGTAGAGCACGTCTAACAATAGGTCAAGGGTGAAGAACATGCAGGCGTGAGAAGGTTTCATTCACCCCATGAGACATTTCAGAAGTCTCAAAAAACACAAAATCTCAAAAAAGTGAGGAAAGAGGCCAATGTAGACAAACATATATAACAAATAATGTTTCATTAGACATATCTGCTGGGTTTTATGTGGAGGGAATTGTGTGCTTGTGTGATATGATAAGTGCAATAGTGGTAACACTGCCTTCATTTCTATGTGTTTGATTCTTAGGTAAATAACATGTAGTCATGTAAAATAAACCACATGTATAATAAAACCAACTACCAAGTATGCAATACAGTATTTACAGCAACCATTTCAAATGGTTTATCATCAGCTGTTTATTAAGATATCAGCCTTTCAGTCTTCCCACATCACATGTTCTTCTCCCACAGCGATGGTAAGACAGTCATCTGGATGGCTTCACTGGTGACCTCTGACAATGGTCAACTAAACTAACTGTCTTCCACAATGACTCAAAAACCAACACAAGCTGTTGTCAGCACAAAATCTAACACAGCAGCAGAAAAGCTGGAAGGGGCTTTAAAGTGATTCCAGAGTTACAATATATATCTATCACTGAAATTCAGTGATAGATTCATTCATTCATAGGCCTGCTATGACTGACAGTTTAGGTTATATTTAAAATACATTGGACAACAAAAAAATATTCATTAAAAATAGAATAAATATCTATATCTACCTAAAACAAATATGAGAACAACTGTGAAAACAATTAATTAATTCAAGAGCTAACTCAAAATCCATGTAAAAGGAGGTGGATATCCAAGTCATAACTAGATCAATAACCAACACTCTGCTTCTATCACCTTTTCTTCTTTTTAAAGATAGTTCTTGAAATTCCCGTCATGGTGCCACATTCCTCCTTTCAACACACAGCTAGAGGATGGGTGAATGTGCTACAAAATATCAAAACTTGCCACAAAGTTACATGATTATTTTATTAAAATGTCACAAAACATTGCTACTCTGGCCACAAAATTATTACAGATGTAAGGTTTAGAGAGAAAGTTGAACAGACAGGCAGACAGACAGACAGACAGACAGGCAGGTTACTATATCCTCCATCATTATATGCCAGGAGGACAAAACGTAATCTTAAAATCTATTTGCTCAAGACAGAGGTGGGATTTGGCAATGACAACATTTTGGTGAGACTAGACAGGATCCCCTCAGGCAAACATGTTTGCAACCAGCACAGTGTGTTCACTAACAGACACATACTCAGACCAGCTCAACTGCTGAGGTGACTCGTAAATGAGAGCGCCTCGGGGAGCAAGACTAATGCATTCTCCTTAGCAGACTAGGACAATTCCAAGCAGATAAAATATATTTATTGACTTTCCACGAAGATGATAATGCTGACAGGTCATAGATCAGGGAACTTGTATACTTTACTACTTCACAGAAACAAATCATTTGGAACAAATGACTAATGTGGTTATTGAACCAAACTACATACTGGGGGCCTTCTGATATCTTATTCACCAACCAAACCACTTTTAGCTATAGTGTGCTCAAAAAGTATAATTTCCCGGTTTGTTTATTTTCTCTATATATGTTGACTACATACAAATGGCATAAAACAGTTGTTGCAGTCAGTGAACGTGTTTCAGTAGACAAGTTACACAGAGACACAGGTCACACAGAGACACAAAGTGCAGCCTACAATGACAACATTTTCAAAAAAAATCCAAATAACGAGTTAAGTCTTTGTTAATTCAGATCCTCTTCCTAATTTTCCTTCCCAAGTAGCAGCAATAGGTCACAGTAAGCCTGTTAACTAGTAGGCATTACCAGGAACACCAGCTTAGAGGGAGATGGCATAATTTTACATCGGAGAGGGATGATCTTAAAACGCAGTGTTCTCTGGGGTCTGGAGATGTTTAGTCATCCCCAGTATCAAAGGTCAGTACAAAGTCTTGTGTTTGGTCAGTGTGCCTGTGAGAGGTTAATCATCTCCTTCAAAAGTCATGAGTATAGGCAATGAGGTAAGTGACCCCACTGACCAAGCATGAGATTAAATCAAGCCCTAGCCAATAAGTATAAATAGTGTTGATGCTGGCAACTAGTCCTGCTGTTTTGCATTGTTTTTTGGTAGTTCCCTTCCCTCATAACAGGAGATACCACTCAGGACTTACAGAAGCCAGAGATTTGCATGCCAAGCCAAAGCATGATACAATGAAACACATCATTGACTCAAAAAGCTTACATCTCGGTCCACCTACAACAGAGAGCTGGCCTTTTAATCCCCTCATGTGATGACATGATAGAGGCATGGATTACAGCCTAGCCTGTCATCCGCTCATTCAGCACTGATGCCTGCACACTTGCATCATCAGTCCCACTGCTTCACTTACCCTTTACTGCACTGGGCATGCTCAAGGCCAGGCTGTGGTTGTATATCTATAATGCAGTGTGCAATAAGACCAACTATGCCTTGCGATCTATAAATAGACTGCAGGCAACCTTCTGTATCACTAGATATACACTGGAGTTGTTGATCAGACAAATGCAGTGACAACAGCATATTTACATTCATGTAAGGGATGGATCTTTGTAACAATTTATTTAGAGTGTCGATTATCCATTCCTCCAGCTTACTGGTCTCTGCATTTAACAAATAAAAGAAAAAAAACATTGACCCAAACAATAACAAAGGTCCATCTTTAATTAAATTAAATCTTACATATTACTTAAGTATAATCTCTTGAATTAAAATGGATAGAAATGATAAGAGCACCGTGGTATAGATGGAGTGACTACATTGGGTCTCGTCCACATAACTAGGAACAATTTGCAGCAACACTTAGTAGTCAGTGTGAGGCTACCAAGAGACAACGTTGGATGAGATACCAAATTATAACCTTCTGATTGTGATCTTTCTAATAATTAAAATCACAACTTTCAACATTTAACTTGTTAAGAGTGTCACAACATACACATATCTAAAGCTAATTAGTGAATCTGACCATCACTGATAAAGTGCACAGGCTATAAATCACTGTCAACATTTAAGATCTCTAATCAGAGATAAAACCTGGCAGCCGCATGACAGGATTTCTTATCAAAATCGGCTCTTTCCTTGAACGTTGTCTTTAATATCCACCTCTGTACTGATCAAGACTTTGCCAGACGCAGAGAGATAAGATGCATTTAGGGCACAAACACACCAAGTCAGGTTTCTCTGCTTGCCAAAAAAGAAACGTTGCAGCTAAATTAAGCCAGAAGGTAAGAAACTGCCATCACTGAAAGCATCAGTCCAATGTCAAATCAGACTTGAGAGTGCTAGGTGACTATTCATACATGTAGGTTAGATTAAACTTTAGTGTCTCAGTCTGACTGAACACACAGCAGCATATGCTTGTTCGAAGATCTAAATATCCACAGCAAACCAGCAACAGTTCAGAGTTAACTTCTACAAATCTAAATGATATTAGCTCTGTGATACAGTATCACGTGCTATCGTTGTGAAAAATAGTACAACGTGTACCAAAAGTTGACGTCATGAAATACCTTTTTTCTTTCAACTACAAAAACAAAACTGTGAGTGCGCCTCACTTAAAAGGTATCGTGTTCACTATCTTTCACTTTCTTGTTTATTTTGTATTGGTGTTAAAACATCCACAAAGTAACGGAACAAACGTGTGCTACGCTTTTAGAAAGCTTTCCCCTCTTTAAAAAAAACAAAACAAAACACAAACTCAAAACTTATGACAACAGCCGGACACTCGTTTCCAGTCAGAGTCCTGCGGTTTTAGCAATGCCAGCGAAAATTAAATGGCCACACATTTTAATATGAGGTTTGGAACACAGCTCAGATCGTACCCTGTGTTATTAGCACTGAACACCATTATTTACAGCGTTAACTGCCACGGCGGAATCAGCTTTGGGACCCGCTAGCCCGTTAGCATCGCCTCACAATGCGAGCTATTCCCAGGGAGCTTTCATTGCGAAGAGCCTCTTAGCGCTGCTTCGGTAACAGTGAGGGTTTTAGTTTATTGTGGAGAATAATGTTGTCTCCCTCACCTTCTTCATCCGCGGAGCCTCGGCGACGGTACCGTCACGGTTGACAAAAGCCTCCCCGCCATTCTGCTGCGGGTCAGAACGCTTCATAGCCGACGCCTGCGGCATCTTTGCGGGGTTCGGGGTGAGCAAGCCCGGGTTGCCGTCCCCGGCTTTAGCGCAAGGCTCCGCCGTAGGGGACGCAGCGGCAGAGGAACCGGCCTCGTGCGGGTCGCTCCTGCCCAGACCCTTGCCCTCCGAGGTAGGTGTCACCGGAGATTCGGCCGGCAAGTCTTTGCCGGTGGGGACGTCTTTCAGCTCGACCTCTGCCATTTTCGCAGCCACAACATGAACTGACATCGCCGCAGTTTCTCAAAGTCCTTTTTCCAACACAGATAGCGAGTCGAGCGGATGTGAGCGGAGCGGAGCGACGCTGGCCAGGTGCATTGTGGTCCCTGTAGTTCCTGTAAGTATGTCACCCCCTCCACTCCCCATTGTAAAACACGTTCAATTCAACCGCTGGACACAAGACTGACATGTTTACACTGTTTATCGGTGTGATATTAAACACTAATACATCTGATATATGTGGTACCCTCAGCGGAGAAGAACTCTTAATTAATGTTGACTACTCTGTCAAGCGTCTAAAGCCGCACTTTGAAGTGCCTTATGGGGGATGTAGTTTTTAATGAAAAGGACACCGCTGAACTACAAAACAAACACGATTTGTGTCAGGTCATGCTGTCCATTCACAGAGGAATCACATTTCACAATTTATTTACTGCACATTAAAAACGAATCTGAGATTTTTTTTACCCTCATCCTCAACTCTTAATCTAATATGAAACTGGATTCAGTTATATTACAGTCTGTGGAGGGCACACTGATGCAATGCAAATTCCCAATACAAACAGACAGTGACACTGACAGTGACACTGAATTATTCTGAAATTATCAGTCATTATTGTAATTCCTTGGACAATATGCACACCATTACACTACTAATGCAGTGGATGGTCAGTGCCATTAGAGAAAATGGGACCAGAAAATGGTCAGACTGTTAAGAAAACTACATTGCCACCAAGTGGATAGTATTGAAGTACCAAGTACCACAAGAAAAATAATCAAGCTAAAGGTTTTTCTGTATGTATATTTTATTTCTGTCTCAGGTGACATTTGAAAAATAGTAACAAATAAACAAGAAGAAAACATAATTAAAAAAAAGCAGAGTTTGGTGATTCGAAGGCTTTTCATTTGTTCTCCATCACATATCAGAACTTAAACTTATGGTAATGACGTTTTACACTGTGGCAAGTAAAAAACAGCAACCACACAATACACCAGTACTAATAATATTTAAGTGTTTTTTTTCTGTTCATTTTTCTTGCAAGTTAATTCATGAACATGCCAGGAGTATCCCTCTACAGATTCATTTCTAAGCAGAATAAGAGAAACACAAGCATACCAGATGCAAAAAGGTTGACGCTAAAGAAAAATGTTAAGTCACACATACTGTATTTACATTCAAGGTGAAAGGGTCTTCACTCTTTGCAATTACAAATTGTGAGGTATATTATTTACAAGGCCGCCATGCTCTTACATTCTCAGAATACAAAATCAGAAAAACAATGTTAAAAATACAGCTTTCCTTGGTACTCTAAGCACACTGTGGTATAACAAATGCATTTTTAAAATGTCAATGGAAATACAGCATGAAGCCAACATGTTGACAAAAATGAAGAAAATGACACCTTTTCCCATTTGCCCCTTAAAGAGCAGTCCTTAGGGCAAGGTGAAATTCCAAACAGTGTGAACAACACTGACAAAGTAAACAATCCATATGCACCTTATGTTATGATGCATCAGTCTTCAAATATCCACAGGATGTTCACACCAGAAAGACCAAGATTCACTCTCCTGAGGAAAAAGCAGAAAGGCAGAATAATTATTCCACAGAAGCCAAGCAAGGTCAACCCAATTACTTCAAACAAAGTGCAATCTAAATCTGTATCAGGGACCTTCTGTCAAAAACAAATCGATACTTAATTTTCTGTATTGTGATTTTTTTGTCTAGCTGGCCATTTAAAGATTTTCAGTAGCATAATTACTCACCCCAGCATCCCTGACTCCTTGGTCTTAATGACATAGAGAAACATGAGGATTGTATGGAACAGGTTGTTCCTGCCCTGTAACACAAATGAAGGTGACTTCAGGTCAAGATACGCTTAACTGTTTATGATGGGATTAAATCCATCAATCAAGAAAGGTTATATAACCTTATATATCACACAGGGGTGGCATAAACAGGCTATTTTAGATGATACAAAAAAAGAAATCTGAGAGACAGACAATTAATTGATAATCCGATAAGGGCAAAATAAAAGTAGAAACAGTCTTGTAACATTCTGAAAAGAGACTGTCTTAACTTTTACCTTAGGAAGACTATAGATGTTTCCCTGGTAGATGAGCTGATAATGCGGGGGTGTGGTGCTGCTTTGGTGGATGCAGAAGAGGTTTTCTTTGGTTACGTCTATTAAAAAGAACAGAAAGCTCAATGAGAAACTTAACAATAATATAAGGAAAATGAAGTAAATGCAATGTCTCATTAATGAGAGGCATATATACTACTTCATGTGTGACCAACAGCGTTTGAGTAAGTATTTACCAGGTTTATCTGGGGTGTGACTGAAGTGCTGGGAAGTAAAAGTCTTTCCATCAGGGTACTTTGGGTGAGGAGGCAGTCTAGAGTCCAGGTACGTGCAAAACACATGCATGAGAATCTGAGGGAATAAAAACACAGTGACTGACTATATGGGCAAAAGTATAATTCATTTAACTGATGATCCAAAACTGATGAGGAAAGCCGCCTGGACTGTTAAAGTAACATGACCAGAGCACAGACCGCAGTCAACAACAAAGAAGCTTACAGCTAGTTCCATAATGAATTGTTTGCATGTTTTATTCTGGTGACTAAACCTAACCTGTAAAACCTGCTTTCTTATTCTTATTAGCATCTGTTTTACACCCAGTGTTTGTCCAGTCCTGTTTCCTGGACAGGAAAATTTAGAGCTATTTAGTTTTTTAAATATTGCAACCATTTGGTAGAGGCTAAAAGCAACTAATTGATTAGTGAACCAAAAGAAAATGAACTGGTAACAAGTGTGGTGATTGATTGATCATTTTAAAAATTTCAGAAGTAATCAAATGTAGCAAAATATTTACTATATTCAGTCTCTCAATATATATTTTTTGTTTTTCTTTGCATTATATGGCCATAATTAGTTGAGTCACAGTTTTAAATTGTGTTTCTTTGTTGTGAGTGCATGGTGTGTGTGTGTGTGTGTGTGTGTGTGTGTGTGTGTGTGTGTGTGTGTGTCTGACTCACAGCACAGTCAGTAGGGAGGTCTGTGTCCCACTTCCTGTTCTTTAGATCACCGCCCCTGTTCCAGCAGAAGGAGCTCATGCAGCCACTGTGAGCCAGCTCTGACAGGACATAAAACACAACTTACAGTTCAGACCATAACTATTTACCTCCTTTCTGGTTACTTTCTGCTTGCTTTTATGTTTAGGATCATTGACCTGTTGAGTGAGGAAAGTTTGTCCAATGACTGATTAATTTGACTGAACATTAGCACAAAATTCTCATGTAGACCTCTGCCATCACCCAGTTGCTTTGACCAGCTGTGAAAGTTTTTGCTATTGTCAAACCAAACCTCAACAGCTGAGGTTATTGTTATGTCAAGTCTTCTCTTTATTGATGAGTAGGGCACATGTCCACCTAGATCCCGAAGAACACTCTTGACTCACTGTGCACATATAAAATGTTTCTCTTCAATGTGCAAATTATTTCCCACTCATCCACAGGCCTTATGCTCCCCAGCTGACCAGCGTGACATTTTCTAGCTTTTCTGTGTGCATCAACTATTGATTGCGGCAAAACAACTTCCTTTGCTATTGGTCCTATAAACACAGATAAGTGCCATTTGTAGCTGGACCTACCCTTTATCCGGTCCACTAGATATTCCTGATTGGGTGTAATGTCGAGATACTGGACAATAGAATTCATAGTGGGAATGGATGAAGCTTTCATCACCGCTGCCTGCTTCAGACTGCTTATGCTGGCCTCTGGTGGAGAAAAGGGACAAAACCAGCAGGATTCCAAAATGTTAAGTAAAATACTGCAGACTGAAATTGTAGTGATGACTTCTACAAATACAGCACTTCAAACGAGGCCATTTGGTCATTCAGTGAGAAGTGTGTCATAGATTCCTAAACAAGTAGCCTTGTTTCTGTGCACAGTAGCTTGTGAACATAACAAACTGAATGTCAAAAAACCTATGAAAAGAATTTACTAACTTTGCATGCTCATTTAGATATTCGGGTGCGACATCTCATTTTCTATATCAGAAAACATGAGCTGATCTCCGGTATAGTCCAGTATAACTGATACTGGCTGTCTATCAGACCTTAACCGCAGTTCTTAATTTCTATCTCTGTCATGATTTGCCCTTTCTGCTGATAGTTTACCTCCTATCTGGAGCTCAGGGCATCCCATCCTCCTCAGCTGGCTGTTGACAGAGTCTATTTCCTTGACCAGGAGGACCAAGATCGTGTCACTTATCCACTGCAAAAGAAACATAGACGTCCTTACAAAAATCGAGTTGGTTCATTTTTTTGTGGATTTCTGAATCTATCAGTCAAAAAGATGTATTTACTTCTGTAAATGTGTTTAAACACTTACATTCCTGAGCTTAGCTGTCCAGCTATCGATGCGGTCCACAACAGGGCGACTGGTTGTGATTCTGGCCCACACCTACACGGATGGGGAAAGTAAAAATATAATTTCATACTTGGGTTACATTTCACTCTGACACAAGCAACATTTTTTCTAAATGTATGATGTAAAAAAAACATACAATGATAATGTACAGACCTCCTCTGCCGCCTGTTTGGAACCCAGGTCTGTCTCATCCTTGTGAGCAGAAGGGGCCTGTGAGCGACAGGCTGGCTGGTACAGGAATTTCCTCAGGCTCTGAGCATAGTCCCCCACAGAGCGGTTGTAGTTCCAAAATGTTGGACTATGGTTCGGAGACACGGACTCAGGACTACCTACAAAGGACATCTGTTAATCACTACGCTGTACATTTACATGTGGAATAATAAAATAACTGGAAAAAACTGACTATCAGCAGTCTTAAAAACTATTTATTGGTCTCTAGTCTATCTGCCTAGTTAGTATAAACTCTAAAACACTGACACATTCTACCTAGTTGGCTGCGGTGACTTTTTTCCTCCTCGGTGCGGAGGAACCTCTCCAGGCTTTTTAGATCCTCCATGTAGTCTTCCTTGCTTCCTGGGGAATTAAATACTGAGGGTGAAGTGCGGTATCGAGCCCTTAAACCGGAGCCTTCTGCCGGACCAATGCTGCTGGGGTAGGGCGAGGAACCGGGGGAGGGACTGTAGTTCAACACCTGAAACACGAATAATACAGTATCAAAGTTATTACAATATAAAAGACTGTTTATCCAAAGACACATTATGACAACTGTGATAAACATACCTTTCCAAAGGTCACTGAAGGGGAAAAGGGCCCTCCTGCACTGTTTGGTGTGGATGGGTTGCTCAGAGGAGGGCTGTACCCAGGTACACAACTGGGTGAGAACTTGGGGCTAGTTGAGACTGATCGAGAGGGGCTGAAACTCAGCACACTTTGTCCCTGCAGGGACGTCTGGTCAGGAGCTGGGGTCTCCTTTTTTTCTGGCTTCTGGGGAGGAGTGGCCTGAATACCTGCAAGTGTACAGACAATACTGACTGCATTTAGCAAAGATGATTTTAGCAAAGTAATGTTAACAAACTGCAAGCGAAAGACAAAGCCTTACTTGTGTTTCTCAGCCCCAGGAGGAGATGCTGCTCAGGGGATACAGCAATAGTGGATGGAGCCATGGTGTATTTGAAATATTTCCAAAAGTCAAAGAGAGCATTGAGGCTAAAGAGAGAGGCTAGCACCAGCTCTGTGGATGCAAATGTGATGTGGAACGACATTCACAATAAAATATGACTTTACAACAGCAGCAGAAACCTAAATCGAATAAATCGAAAGGGAAGAGGGACCTTACCTATATACCAGATAGGCCAGTAGGTGATATTATAGTATCTGCTCAGCAACTTCCCTGACCTAGAGAAAAGCACGACAGACTGCAGCGTCAGTAAATGCACATGAAGACAGTATTAAAAGTGACTTAAAAATTAGCATACTACAAAATATTTGTTATTGTGGGAGAGGACCTGACTGGACTTACATTTCAGTGTAAATCATACCAGCTAGGGACACGTTGAGCACAGCCCAGGCGAGGACCACCTGTCGAGCCTGCTCCTCTCTCCTCACCCTTAGAGCACTGTCTATCATACTGGGCACCCCCTCCTTCGGTGGCGTCAACATGATGTTTTCTCCCTGCTACGGCTGACACAAGCAGCGCAGACAAATAAAATCTTCAAACTTCAATAACATTAGTTGTGTTTCATACAATAAATAATCGGTGTTTATCCAGAAATAACGTAAGAGAGCGTGGCCTGATAAATGAAATCTACGGATAGCTCAGCTTCTAGCTAAACGCTTAGCTGATGTTAGCTAAGAAATATAAAGTGTTTTTAAAGGACGCATTGTTGCGTTTTTATTTGCATTTAATGATTTATAAGATATAATAATTGAATTTATTCTTTGGACGACCAAGTACAGTAAACACATGACTGAGAAATGTAGCTAATACGTACCACACTACAGTGAATGACAACCGCCATGCTTCATAATTTGTACTTACCCGGAAGCAAACGTATCTACTTCCGTTAGACGTAAGTTCCTCCAGGGTGAAGTGCGCCTCCTTTTCCAGTGACATACATTTTAAAAAATAATAAATAAGCAGATATATTATTGTTTCTAATTTTTTAAAGACTAGGTTTTATCTTAAGACACAATAAACAAACCACAAACAAGAAACACGGCTATGTCGGGGAGTTATATTCCTGTGTAAAACACTGGTTTTGTAAATGGGTGAGTGTCTGTTAAGTATCAAGGAAAATAGAAAAAAGAAAATACACGATAAGAACCAATCCATTAACAAATAGTGGACCCAAAAAACAAATGTGTCTTTCAATTTTAATTGACAACATAGCTGTAAATGTTCATTTATAAAAACATTTTTTAAGCTTCAGTATGCATCAGTGATGACCAGACTCACTCCCATTCTCACAGTTTAAATTAAAGAAAAAAAAACTTTTAATAAATATAGTGTAAAACTGTTTAGCAAGTACACATGATTAGGTCTATGATGAAAAATGTGGCATTAGAAAATTTAACTGACATTAATGTGCAAATACAAGTGACGATATCAGGCATTCACTCCAGGTTACTGAGTCAAGGTAAATAAAATTAAAGTAAGTAACCAATAAGTGACACCTTATTCAATCCCATCGACCAATAATATTGCACAGGTTTCAATAAATGACAACAGAGAATAGTTTCAGAGAGTGTTATACTTACTAGAAACAAAAAATAACAGATTTTTAGTTTTGTAAACTGGCAGTAAACTGTACTGATTATGTTGTAAGTTACAGTGAAATACATACCAACAAACTTTGGCAAGACCTAGAGGTAGCCATTAGTGTTGTAGTAAAGTAAATAAATAAATAAGACATCCTAAGAGGCACAGTGTTGTCAATGTGGGGGTGAAAGGGACTTTTCTGAGTTATATCCTCCAACATCTAAACCACAGTCTTCATTATTGGCTGAATCAATCAGTCTCTCTCCTCCACTTTCTCCTCTGCTATCCTCCTCCTCCTCCTCTTCCTCCTCATCCATGTCCTGCTCCTTACGAGATGTTCTTTCCAGCTTGGGACCTTTACATATCTTGAGGTGACGGGTGAGGTGGTATTTGGTGAGGAACGCTTTGTTGCATTTCTCACAGACAAAGTCTCTGCGGCCCTCGTGAGAGTTCATGTGCTTCTTCAAGTGGTTGGTCTTGAGAAAGTGTTTGTTGCACTTTGGGCACTGTATACGGCGCTCACTTGTGGTGGAAAAGAGAAAGAATACGAATCACAACAAATCAGTGTAAAAAAGGCAGCTAATCCATTAGTATGACATCTTAGTCAGTAGCCCTAGAATACCACAAACAAGTTACATACTGCGTGTGAGAGAACATGTGTTGTTTCAGGTCATGCTTCCTGATGAAAGCCCGGTCGCAGAGGTCACACTTGAGCTTCTCTGCACCAGTGTGAATGAGCATATGTGAAGCCACATGGGATTTCTGTGTGAACGACTTCTCACAAACTGTGCATCTATAGTTCTTTTGACCTGTGAGCCAGAAAAGTTACAGAGATTTAACACATTTCAAAGCAAAAAGTGTGTCATTTTGGTAGATACACATATTCACTGATCCAATTTAGAGGTAATAAAAAGTGCTGAAAAATTACTAATCTACTTTATTGTCACGTATAACGATGCACAATGTCAGGCAAGTCCGGTAGGTGGGTTATAACTAACTTTATGCCACTTATTGGGAAGACATTGGAAGTACCGTGGGGTTCATATGATGCCTTGAATACAGGTGTTGCTGAAATAAAACTCCAGACTAGTTTTTACACTTACGTTACCTCTCCACATACCTGTGTGAATCTTGAGGTGCATCCTGAGATTACTGGGATCACTGAAGGCCTTGCTGCAGTATTCACACTTGTGAGGTTTCATCCCCACGTGCCCCATAATGTGCACATTGAGCTTGGTGGATGTAATGAAAGCCCGGGAACACATGCTGCACTTGAATTTCTTCTCCCGCACATGACCCTGTCCTTTTGCTCTAGTGTTAACATTATTAGTGTTTCTATTACTGCTGCCACTGCTGTTGTCATTGTTTGTTTGTCCTGCAGCGTGATTGTGGCAGGGCCATGGTGAAGAGGATGAGCTGGAGGTCTCATTGTTGAGCTTCTCCCCCTGGTGAGTATGTTGTTGTTGCTGTGGTTGTTGCTCCTGATGCTGCTGCTGCTGCTGCTGTTGTTGCTGTTGCTGCTGTGGCTGCTGCTGAGCGTGGTCCTGCTGTGATGGGCTGTGGCTGTGTGGAGGTTGATTATGGCTGTGGTTGCTGTTATGGCTGGTGAGATGAGACTTCAGCTCAGAGAAGGACGAGCACTCTTTGCCGCATTGGCAGAGCTGGCCCTCGGGTACCTGAGGAACACCTGCAGAGATATAAAAACAGGGAAAATAGTTTTAGATAACCATGTCTGATGTGAGGAAAGTTTTTTTTAAACTAGAGCAGCACTAAGCTGTCATCTTACCCATCATCCTGCAGTAGTCTCTGCTGTAATAAAAGAGCAGTTCCTGGTCTGGGTGGATCTCTATGGTTGTGCAGAAGAACAGTTTACCATTGGCAGGGTATGCCACCAGGTTCTGCTCCTCACGAGTCCTAAATACACACAGCAAAATAAGAAGTGTTAAATCCTTAATTGGCTTAACTGAAATAACATGCCAAAAGTACCACTGCTAGCCTGTGTCACACCTTGCCTTGCGGACAAACATCATCCAGTTGCATTCGTTCTCATCTGTTGTCACAATGTAGAACTCCAGCACATTGTTGTGATACATCTGCAACAGAAGGTGGCTCATCATCCCCATCTACTAAGGTTTTGTGGTTTTGCAACAACTGTGAAAATCACAGTCTAAACAAAACTACAGACCTTCCATATTTGAGGTGTATCCTTTTCTGGCCAATCTGACAGATCCACGTTGCTGCAATGCTGACCAACCATTGGACCAAAGCAGGTCCTTGGAGCAATGACATCTCGTGCAAAAACTCCTGCAGGAACCACATGTTTTTCATTAAGGTCTTCCACATATTACGCTGCATTTTCCACCTTTGTTTTTTGTTAAATATTTCTCTTACATCATTCTCAAATTAACAAATGATACAACAAAGAGCAAACAATTGGTTGCATTCTCTCCTTAAAATATATTCAAACATGACATCTGTCCTCAGAATGGCGACTGGCCAGGAATGTTTCACTCTAACAGGCACAAGAAAACTTGATTAAGCAGATTTATTCTTTTACCCAGTGGTTCATCAGCCACTGAGATGCGCAGGCACAGTGGACGTGGGAGAGAGAGACGAGCCCTGCTTTGGATGGGTGCATCAGGGATGAAGGTGACTGGTCCATGTTCTGGGCAATCTGAGGTATACGAGCGCTCACAAAGTGTGCACCCTGGTAGACAATGAAACAGGTAAGAGTTATGTCTTGACAGAGTCAAGATCTCACTTATTGTATATGAACTTGATTTTAATTCAATGACTTGACTTTTTTCGAAATAAGAGGTTTTTCACAGCTTTGCAATTGTTTATAATTACTAAAAAAATGGATTCTCAAATCCACCTACATCTAGTTATTTAACATCAAAAGGATTAACAATACAAACTCACAGATAGTGTAGGCAGTGACCATGTTTTCCTTGTTGGTAGTTGAATCTTCAAGCTGCAATGTGGAGTTCACTAACACAAGATTGTTTTCTGGCCCCAGTGACACTTCAGCAGTAATAGGGGACACATTTACTGACTCCAGCCCCATCCCAGAGTGTCCATGGAGAGGCACTGACTCAAGCTGACCCTGACTCGCCATGGAGCCAGTGAGCACTACACTGACAACTCCAGAGTTTAGTTCCCCATTTGAGTGGAGCTGCTCCCCAAGTCCTCCTGCTGCTCCCCCTGTGTTTCCTACTCGGCCCCCCATATGTTCTGGTTCCATTACCACTGGTAGTTCAAGTACAGGGGGCCCGTGGAGAGGCAACACACCACCCGATGAGTCCACCCCGGGCAAATGCTCATGTGGCTGAGGCTGTCTTCCCCCACCAAGCTGCTGCTGTGCGTCAGACACAGCCACCACCCCAACTCCCTCCATAGTGGCCAGCTCCTCTCCCATTCTATCAGGGGACATAGGGCTGCTGACACGTGACTCCATAGCCAGTCCCGTAGAGTCCAGTTCATGAGCACCAGTCTGATGGAGGTCTCCCTGCCCACTGACTTGTCTGGAATCCATTGGCACCAGGCCCTGCTCCAAGGGGCCCCCTGGGCCACTGTAAGGGTCCAGACCTGATGGATTGTTGCTGGCCACAGAGAGAGTGCCATCCATGTTAAGACTGCTGGGATGAATGTATTGAGGTGGTGGACGGTCTGCCAGATAAGACAGGATACCTATAGAGTAAAAAGAGAGGAAGACAGAGGAAAGAGGTCATTTTCACTCACAAATTAATTTATTTGAAAAGGCAGCAGGCACTTCAAATGCAGTATCTGGTTAAAACCATGAATCTACACTACTAGAATATGACAGGCTGCTGAGAATTTCAGATTATTACGTTTCACACAGACAGTCCTGACCTGGCAATATGTGTCGGAAGTAGCTACTCTCCAGGTGAGGGTATGGAGGAGGTGGCAAAGAGTAGTTCCTCTCCGGAAGGCTGCACATCACTCCTCTGTCACTCAGTGGACCCATGGGTAGCATCAGTGAGAGGGCAGAAGGGAGGGAGCCCAGGGAAGGTCCCAGGCTGGGGATGGCCACTGGCATGCCTGAGACAAAATTCCCACGAACAAATCAGCAAGGGCAGAATATAATACAGAAAACATTATATGGATTATATAACTCTGTTACAGTCAAGAAGAAATGTGGTTCGGGATTGTAATTTTCTGATTTGAATTATACGCATGATTTTGTCAAGCGATTCCCTGTTTGTGCAAACCACGCCTGCCTATGTCTTCCATACCTGGAGTGGGGATGGGGTTGTGTGTCGGAGAGGTGGGCAGACCCAAGTGGCTGGCACTCACTGAGGGCACACTGAGCTGGTCCATGCCCACAGGACTCAGGTTCATGTCATTCATCCTGTAAGTAAAACATCCCCATCACAAAAAAAACGTTATGGCAGTCGTTACCTACATAAAAGACTGAGTTTCTTCTGACAGGTGCAGGAGATTATTATCAACATTTTACAGAGTTGTCAACAGTAATATTATAGTGAAATATATGTACGCATTCCGAGTCACATTAGCTTACCTGAACTCAACAACTGGTGTCCATCAGTGTCCTGCTGTTAAAGTTGTTTCTCTCACTGCCAGACCTGGTATGAAGGCACAGTTCAAAACACATGTACACAAACTACACACACAAACACAACACCTAGAATAACTGGTTTGCTAATAGTTAACCAGTCCTGCCGCAGTGCTAACGTTAGCCGTGCTCACTAACATCTCCATACATCGTCAAACAGAGAGTAGTCAGTGGTCTGGGCTTGATAAAAGTGCACTCGTTTATTGTCATGCGATAGGGTTTAGCTTTATTGCAAAAGTAATGTATATTTAGCGGGAAAGAAGGTGAAAACAACAACAACATACCAGCACAATACGTCCCTGGACGGGGCCATGGCAGCGACTCTTCCTGTCGCGCATGCGCAGTAGGACGACGTCGACGTTATTGCGCGCACAAGCTGATCGCAGGTCAGTTCTCCTGAGCAAAAACAGAGCCTTATGTTATACTGGAATATAACTGGTGCCTGCACTTGTTGAATAATTTTCGTCTCTTGTATGTTAGCAGGCAACATTAATTATGCAGTGTTTTTACATCTGCACAACCATAACAATAATTTCCCACCACAGACAGCCTGTTCTTGATCCATCCGTTAACGACACGATTTATTTATGCAATCACACCAGTTATTATAAGGTTTTCCAATAACATCCCACCGGTCTCGTGCCTTGCCGTCGCAGCGGAAGGAAGACAAAGTAACGTAAACAGTCTTATCTTGATGAGAAAGCTACAGGCTGCTTCCACGCCCCGGATCACACCCACCCCGTCGATTCCCTGAAAAGCCCACAAACACCGCTGTCACCGCCGACGACCTGATGGAAGAAAGTCGACTTTTATCACAAAGTGGCGAGACACAAGAGGGAACTCTTTCACAAAGCACGAAATGATTGTGAGGACACTGTGACGCACGGTGAGGTGAAATTATCATTTGGTGCAGAATCATTTCCATGTGTCCTATGTCACTACTTCATATAGATTTTATTTAAAAAATATCTTTTTCTATTTTTATGTTTATTTTTTAGAAAGATGTCTTATCACTGCAAGGAGTTCATAGAGCATGTTCCATACGTCCCACCTTTGGCTCTCCACGGCATCTCCATGGATGACAGCGCAGCGCACTACAGGGACGCGCTTCGGTTTGGACTGCCCCTGCACGCCCTGGACGCCGCGTACCTGGACCCCGTCCACGGCCAGATGTCACCCTACAGACGGTTCTCTTGTTTCCCCTTTACCGGATCTCTCGGTGTGTGCGATTATTCATTCGAGCCCGCGTTCATCCGGAAAAGGAACGAAAGAGAGCGACACCGGGTGCGCTGCGTAAACGAGGGTTACGCGCGGCTCAGGGAGCATCTGCCGCAGGAGTTTGAGGACAAACGTCTCAGCAAAGTGGAGACACTGCGGGCGGCTATTGACTACATCAAACACCTGCAGAGTCTGCTGGGCTTCAACGTGTCCATGATGGAGATGCCATTTGGGGATGCGCGCAACCATGCGCATCTGCCGCAGAGGAAAGAGTGCAACAGTGATGGAGAATCCAAAACTGGCCTCAGCGACAGTGGAGAAATTGTGTAGTTCTTATGTCTGCGTTAGATGTTGTGTATTAATTCTACAACACTGAAGTAGAAAAGGTTTAACGGGTGCAGCAGAAGTTCTCACAGTAAAGATGTGACATGAATTAAATCTACTGTAAACCGTCTGCCTTTGGATAGAGGGAGAGTACATGGAGCAATGCATACTGTTTGTTTACATGTACAAAAAAATTCATTCACAAAAAATATTTTTGAGTTTTGCATCCAGAGGAAAAAAGTACAATATGTGTATTGTACTACAATACACATAGTACTATATTTTAGATACACAACATGTTTAAGGTCGTTTGTATATAGTTTAAATTTGAGACCAAAAGTTTTGTTGATCTGGTGGTTGTGTGTGTATGTATTGCGTGATCAATACACTGTTTCAGCAAATATGTCTTAGCCAAACAAAGTTTAACATTGTGCAAGACAGACTTTTAACAACACTGTAAATCTAAACAAACAGGCTAAATCTAAATAAAGACATATAATAAGATTAGCAGCGTGTGAATATTGACAGGGAATCTGGTGTACAAAGTAAGACACTGCTTGGTGGAAATTATTTTAATGCATATCAGATTTAGATCTTATTTAATCTGATATGTGTTCAATATACATTTGAGTCACCTGTGGTGACATAAAAAAACAAATTGTATTTGTTATTATGTAATGCATCCATGCTGTTACAATGCTGTTAATTACACATGTGTATTTTCTGATATGAAATATCCAAATGTCTTTAATGAGCAATGCTTAACCTGTCTAAAATGCTTGGTTATGGGAAATGGAATTGAACATTATCATACAGTAATACAGACTGAACTGGTTCCTGATGTGCAGGAATGACCAAAAAGTGTCCCCCAGTGTCAACATAAAAGAGTTTCTCTTGTTGTTGTTAATTACCTGAGTGCTCTTCAAAGACCACTTACACTCGGTACTATCTCCAGGTTGTCAGGAAGCTTTTCTGTCCTAATAGTTTAAGGAATGCATTTATCAGGGAGCCCTCAGTCCTGCAAGAGGAACCACCACAAACATCCAGTTTTTACCCCATCTGTGTGATCATGCTTCCCACCTCCGCTGACCTGCATGGAAGTCGCTCACATTTTCTACATTTTCAGTAATACCACAACCACAGTTTTGGGGGAGGGATAAAGGTTAACATGATATTGTATATACAAGTAGAAAGGGCGGAAAGGCACCAGCAGAGAGCAGGTCAAGTGAACCATGGTATGGAGGAAGGGCAGTGGCAGTCAGGAAGGCATGACAAACCCTCAACAAAAAGGTGTTTGGCTGTGCATCTTGTGAATTAGACCCGATAATTAGCCAAGTGCTGGTACCCGGGCCTTGATGGTTCAGTGACACTCTGAAGATAAAGAACATTAAGCTACTTAAATGAAAGCATCTGTCATAATGGATGTTTTCTTTCCTTTTGCACACTGGCTGATTCTAATCAGATTCTTGCACAGATTCCCTGCAGGCGTCTCTCTTGATTTAATGGAAAACCTGCTGCTGATGTGTGTATGTGCTTTAATGCAGATATATTATTATTATACAGTAGATTACTTTTGGGAATCATATGACTTGTGATTTAATTCCCATTCATTTCAAGAATTAGGTTGGAAATGATGAATATATCACAACATTGCCACAAAGCACTGCATACGTTGTCGTGGCAAACCAACACATACAACAAAATGCCCTTACAATAAAAACACTGTCTTCTCTCAGTTCTGTTTACCATCTCCCATTATGGTGATGGTAAATAGAACGGAGAGGTTTTTGGTTAGGCTCTGAGGTTCAGATCAACAACAAGATCTCCTCCAAAGAGACAGGCAGAGACACAGAGCCACCATGAGTCCCATGAATAAACACACTCAGGGACAATGACAGTCCTGTCACTTTGTACGAGCAGGCACACAAAACATGGTTCTGATTAAGGACATGAAGTACAAAAATGAAAACAAGTCTGGAACCATAAAAACCTGCAATGTTCAGAGGGATCTGTGTGAAAAGTGACCTCTGTGAGTGGTGGACACATACATACGGCATATATAAAGCCTGCTGATGTTTTCTCCTGCGTACAATGCTACACATTTGTGCAGTGTAGGGAGAAAAAAAAGAATCCTGCAAACATGCATGATGGCTAGGTTAGATAAAGATGATCAGATAAAGTGAGCGCAGTGCGGGACCACCGGGAAAGGTTGCTACTACGTGTCGAGACAGAGAGCCCTCATGAAAAGACGGAAACGGAAGAACCTGGGTTTACGGGACAGGCAGTGATGCTGAGTTGTCCTCTGAATGCCAGAGGAAAATACAGAAACACATACAGTATGTCTGAAGTCTAAAATGTCTTTGCTCTCTTTGGAGATTTCACCATTTATCATCATTAACGTTACATAACTTTTTGGTTCATAATTAAAATGTATATTCTTTAACTCTGGTTTGCCCAAAGACACAATAAAATCATGATTTGAATCTATGGCATGTTGATGAAAGAGTTACACATTTTGTTTACAACTAATTTAAGGGAACGGGAGAATTTAAGGGAGGAATTTAAGGGAGAGAATTTACGTAATTATAAGCAAAAGTAAATAAATAAGAATCATCTCAGTGTGCTCGATATTATATAACTGTATTGGTGATGCATTATTGTAATTACTGTATGTACTTTTATGAAGTTTAGACTAGTAAAGAAAATACTCAAATTTTAGCCTCTTGGTAGCATAACAAATCACAGTAATTAAGTTAAACTTATTAAGTTAATTAACCAGACAGCAGGGTGTGGGTCCTATAGCGTCAACAGGACTCATTACAGAAGGGTTCAGCTGTCATGGAAAAACCTGTTCACCGAACAGGAAAAACACAGGAACAAGAAAAGCATCATTGACTGCAATTTATTATATTATGTTATTAATTTAAATACATATTTACAAGTAATTAATTAAAATGTTAGTTCTCAGTGCAGCACATGGTGTGTTTTCGTGCATGTGTGCTGGCAGTCATTAGGCCTGCAGGTCATCCAGCTGTTCAAGGAGAGCATCCCTTTCCAGCTCCAACACGGAGATCTGACGGTTTTTGTCCGTCACCTTCTAACAAAGGATGGCTGTGTTTAAAGTACTGGTCATGGTCACTTTACATCTATTTACCATATCTTCTTCTTCATTTGTTTTCCTTACCTGTGTCAATACCGAGTTGTGCCATCGGAGGTCGCTGTCTGTCACTGTTTCAAGCAGGGATGGGTTGCTGCTGCTGCTCATTACATTGGGCTCACTCATCATAGAGCCCAGAGAGCCATTTACCCGCAGGATACGAGACCTGAGGAGGCAGGAACGAGCCTGGAGAGAGAGACAGGATGATCAGACAGGTCAACAGATCAAGAGGTCAACAGGTCAACCATCCACGAGAGGGTGATATTTAAAGACTGTGTTTTAAAAAGGACAAGTAATTGAGAAATAATCATTGCAGGTTATGGACTGATTTATGGCCTGTTTCTTTTTTATTTCTTTGGGCACACCCATTTCAAAACAAAACAAAGTCTGTATACTGTGCATCCAGGCAACTCAAGCCAGGCCGTCTCAGGTAACTCAAACGAAATTTTCCACAATCATTTGCACTGACATTCTGTTTATTATTATTATAGGCTACGCGACATTATGGTTTGTAAAGCTGATAAGGCCCCAGTCTAAGGTCACAGTCCGGGTCTTTACCTCAGCTGCACCTTCCTGGCAAGAGCCACACCGAGTTCTGGTCTCAACGTTGTCCTGCCGGGACCTGTTGTCCTCCAGTCGCTGGAGGTACCAGAGACGAGTCTTCTCCAGAATCTCCAGACCACAACACAGAGCGTCCTTCTCCTTCTCTAGATCCTTCAGACGTTTAATCTATGACAAGAGAAAGAGTATAGAGAGATGCTATTAAAGAGAGATACTATTATATAGTAATAATATTATTTATTATTGATATTTATATTCAGTATATGCTATTAAAGCTGTATCTTATGATTTCTACACTGAACTGAACTCGGATGCAGTGTCCTACAGTATATAGCCCCGTTTAACCGTTTATTTCTACTACTACAAACAAAACAATGATAAAAAATATTAAGATTGATCATATATCCATATTTCTAAGGCAGGTGTATATTTATTTGTGTATCCTGATGACACCAGGGGGCTGACTAAACAATCCTGACCAGCGACAACCCGGCCCCAAAGCTTTGTCTACCAGCAGGGCCAATCTGCAGAGCAGCATGAGGCCTGTAGCTCCATTGTCTGTGCTCAGCTGGATGACACGCACTTACGGCCTAAACAGAGATAACTGTGCCACTGCAAACAGGGAATCAGAGGACGTGATGGGGATTATCCATCCTTTGGTGTCTAATATCTGGTATGAGGTGGGGTTATGTTAAAAATAATCTGAATAGAACGATCCATTGGGAGGAAACTCGTGACAAATAACATCACTACTGAAATGATCTGTTCACAAAATGTAAATTAGCCCCTGACTCAATGTCACGACTCTAAATCCACCAGGACTATCTATAGCGCATTACTGTTTATTGTTTCAAATTCTTTCATGATGACAGATGTAGAGTCATTGGAAACCTGGTTACGTTTTTAACAGAGGGCTGTGAGGAACAGGCTTGACATGTGGGAATGTGTCACTGGTTTGACTGCAGCCATGCTCCCTCCAAAACAACAATCAGACATGGAGCAAAGATGGAAAACCTGACACCTGACGTGTTTTAGCAACAACTTCCTTTGGCGTAGTATGAATAATTCACCTTCCTCTTTAATGCACTGTGAATTAAAGACAGTCTTGGCATTAATTATAAGACCGATTAGTCGTTTGTCAAAATTATTTTTAATAATCCAGAAATGAAACTATATAGGTCAAACATTCTGGGGCTGTAGCTTCTGCAATATGAGGTTTTATTGTTTAAGTAAACTGGACTGTTCCTAAAATGTAAAAAAAAAAAAGTTTTAATTTGCAACTGACGCTTTCATTGTTATCAATCATCATCTGATAATTGACCGGGAAAATAATTGGCAGACAAAATAATTCTGAAAACCAACAGCAGTTGTGGTTCTCGTCAACAAAAGGTGCAGCCCTGTATTTCTGCAGTTACACTTTGCCACTCCCTCTTTTACAGACGTGTACTTGCTTGCACCAACTGACAGTGAGATGTTTAACATATATTTTTATGTATAGAATTACTTTCACTGTCACTTACTTTACTCGGGTCTATGAGAGAAACTACATGGACACATAATTGGACACAAACCTGTGTTGTTTTTCACTCAGTACATGATCAAATGTAAGGGTCTGAAAATTGTGACATCTGCTTTTGCAAAAAGGTCAAACACTGGAGACAGTTACCCACTTATGCCCATTGAAAAGTCAAACTTTTAAATTAAATAACATTACAACAAACCCTGATCAGTGTCAACTACACGTGGATGATAAGAATCACTGGTTCATGAAACTCCATCAGATGCAACTGATTTAAATCAAAACCACACACACACACATGCACATATCACCTCCCCTCTCACCCATAGGTAGAAGCGAAGCGCGTCCAGGCTGTAGAGGCTGGTCCTGAGTGGGATGATGACCACAGTGTAGGAGGCTGAGCCGGACGGATGACAGGCCATGGAGAGGAGATCGGTCACTGACAGCTACTACTGCCCCATACAGCTGGCTGGACAACACACAACAAAACACAGCTCACTGGTGGCTGACTCTGAATAACAGCACGCAGAGAGAATGACTATCTGTTGTGTGTGTGTGTGTGTTAGATAGAAAGAAAGAGGAGGCAGGAGTGGAAAAAAAAGCAGCACGATACACAGGCAGAGACAGCATGGTGCCCCCGGGGCGAGGTAATGAAAAATTCCACATGTCACTGCCATGACTGGTTAATCAACATACAGTGACACAGAGAGAGAGAGAGAGAGAGAGAGAGGGAGGGACAGAGAGAAACGGGATGGAGAGAAGTGAACTGACAGTTCAGTATCAAACAAAAGAGAAAAATGAAACAGTGAGAGACATACACTCAGCTATAAACTATATATATACATACATACATACATACATACATACATACATACATACATACATATACTGTATATATATACTGTATAAATATATATATATATATATATATATATATCCTAAACTTCCACTTTAAAGAAACAAGGAAAGAAAACAAGTTCATTTTCACAAGTCCTAAAACGGTTTCCCAGGTAAAAGGCTGGTGGGGTTTTCAAGGAATCGCGTCATCCTTCAAACTTGACGTTCCCTGCGTATGTGCTGCTCAGTGGAAAGAGAGTGCAGGTGATGATTTTCACCTTGGTTTCAGGTGAGCTATCTGCCCCAGCATGTTCCCAGGAATGTGACATAACCTGGGGACGAGAGATCACGCGGCCTCAGCGAGCGCAGGGGTGTGATGAGCGTGTCAGTGGACATTATGAACAGCAGCATGAGAGCAGATGTTAAGGTGATCGGTGCACTGACATTCATTCATCATCAGCGCTCAGCTGTTCAACATGGTCGATGGCAGAGAATTAGAAATTCACAGTGACACTGAATAATCAGACACCTGTGATTTCTAAAAGACGAGTGTGAAAATTAATTTCATTAACAGAAGTTGGAGCAGTCGCGAAAGCATTGATCACATCTCTTAATTGAGTTAACATATCAATGTAACAATCCTACATATGTAAAAGTACTGAAGTATCAGGAACAAAAAATCTCAACAACAATATTTTTCTTGTCGTCTTCATTATTATTATTTTATTGGCTGAGGTGAGATAGTGAAACAAACCTCCCTCTCTGTGGCCCCCACCCAGTAGATCACTATTCAAAGAGGAGTTTACTTGATTTGAGACACATACACTGCAGTCCTGCGTTTTGGCCAGCAGAGGGAGCTCTAAGTGAGACGCAGTTTGTTTTAGAGGTGACATTTTGTGATTCTTCACTGAGCCTGCAGCTGTAGCTCCAACGCAACACCAGGTGGCGCCACACAATATAAAGCCAAACCCCTCTCAAAAGTGTGTCAGCTATCGTCAGTCCGTCTGCAGCCAATACTGTGTTGGACTTTTGTTATTCTTTACTTGCATAAGAGGCTGAATGCTCCAATAAAAAGGCTAATGACTTTTTTTGTAATTTTTAGAGCCAACAAGCCACAGAAAAAAAAAACACTGACTTCATCTCAAAAGCTAAATATGACCAAATGACAAAGAGACTCAAACAGAAGTCACTGAACGATGCATTTCTGAAATGTTTTTATGTCCGTGCAGGAGGAACGGTTCACACACTGAGGCCAGGACAGAAACATGGGATTAAGCTGCTTTACAGGAACGGCTCTCTGGCCCGCATCCCCGAGACGGAGCCTCCATGGGTCTCATGACCCGCAGTGATATCATGAGACATGGAACTGTCTGTAGGAAAGAGCCCACTAATGATAGCTAGGTTATCCCACTCTGATTATACAGATTTAATGAGAAAAATCTAAAAGATGAAATTGTAAGTTCAACATAACACATAAAGCTGAAATATTATCAATCAAATACACACATTAACATTCACACATGTACACTTACTGCAGTAACCCAGTTCCCATGTGTGTTGACTCCTTTTAGTCACCACTACTACTTTGCGGCCGAGAGTGGGCCCCTAGATGCTTCCTGTCTCACCCCTTCACGCTCACACATACATATTTGCTCCCTCGCTGTCACTACAACGCTCATGCATCGTTTTTAAACCAGGAACAACGAACATGGCACACGGACGCACGAGCACAAGATTTAATGGTATGCACCTTTGTGGTCTCACACACACACACACACATAATTGACACATTATTCCAGGCCGAAGAAGCTGAGCGCTCTCTTCGGCTGTCCAGCCCACGCCAGCATAAGCCACTCAAGGCTCACTGTTCCAGATCATAGCTCCCAGGAATCTAATCCAGATATGTAACCCCTCAGACTCTCTCTCTCTCTCTCTCTCTCTCTCCCCCACATACACTTTCCTAGGAATGAAGAACTGTTTCTCAAGGGACCTCATTAGAGAAGGACACTCACATCTGTGTCATGAGACCTAAATCCACACACAGTGCTGAAAAAAAAATCTTCCCAGTGTCTTCTCAGTCCTTGGACTTGTGTAAAGCATATTATTTTAAAAGCTCCACCAGGTAAGGGTTTTTTAAAAAAATGTAAAATACAGTGGCCGAATCAGAGCTGTAAATCAGATTCTTGTTTCTTGTGAGTACGACCTCATTCAGTTTAAGACAATCAGAAAACGCTGTGTTTACGTGTCAGTGTTGTTTTCATAATATTGTCTTAATAGTGGAATGCTGTTGTCCGTGTAAACACAGTCTGTGATGTGTTTGTAGTCGTAGCAGTGCAGCTCTTCAGAACAGACCATCGGGCTACTATGTGAAACACTATAGGATACTTGTTAAACTTTTATGGGTATTTGGTGGCAATCAGAAAATGACAGCATATTTAGCGGGCCTATCCTTTAAGGGGAAACCACAGTGGTTAAGTGTCAAATACACTTGAGTTAAAAAAGTGAGGGTGGACTCCATCTCGGGCTGGAGCGTCAGTCAGCACTGTGGTATTTTTTTTTACACTGCATAGAGGCCATGTGTGTAAACACTCACGTGCGGTGGTGCAGCTTATTCACGACACATGGCTTCAGGATACTGTGCAACATTTTTTTCATTTTACCGCTGAGGTAAAGTCACTGGTTTTCTCATGTAATAGATTCTAACTCAAAGCAAAGAGCACTTGAGTTCTGTGAGACACACGGCACATTTTATCGCTTCTCCTGACAGGTTCAAGCAAAGCCTTGGAAATTATACTTAAGACCAGGTGGCCCTGTTACTGTACCATGGGCCGGGGGCCCCCAGTTTAGGAGCTCCGAACGCTAACTCCCCTTTCTGAAACCTGGAGGCCCTGTCTTTCCTTCTCTCTTCTACCATCACTGTCTTCCTGCCTCACCTTCCTTCCCCTGTCAAAGAGCTCTCCTCACATCGGGCCTCACTGCTCACGATCAAATACTGGTTTGGTTTTCATCCTGTAAGACAACATAATCCTTCTATGATACTTTTAGAAAAGGCATTTAAAAATGTAATTACATAACTAATAAACGTACACTAAGTATTTAGGTTGACTGCCACTGTGCATTCACCGTTTCCATACCATCGTCACAGGTGATCTGTTTGCATAACTTAACATATATGAAGATTCCTGCTCTACATTCTTACAGTTAAAAGCAATGACACTGGAGAAAGGCCAGGTAACACAATCGCACACATAATACACACACACACACACACACAACTTTCTCTTTTGAGCACAAGCATTTCATTGCTCACTCTCTCCTCTCATTCATCCCTCCCGTCCACTCAGCCAGTCACGCACGCACATCCAAACTCACAAATATATTCCATGGCCTCTCCTTCTCGAACTCACAAACACACATACTGTCACGCTCACACGCAGCCCAACACTGCACGGCCGGGGCCAGATGCAAACCAGATGTTGCCCAGATGTAGATAACAGCAAAAACACATCAGGTGAAGTGTACCACCTTTTCACCTCAGCTGCATGGAGGAGAAACAGACACATGGAGTAAACTATACAAAGAATTAAGTCTATAAATGTCAGTCTAGCAGTTTATTATCTAATTAATTCATGATAATACATAATTACTATTCTTCTTATTATTATTCTGGTGAAAATGGTTTCATTTAAAAGTATCTTTTTATGTATCTTATGGGGGAAACTGTTGTTTATTTAGTTAAGAGGAGCATAATGCTTCACGTTCCTCCAGCGCTGACACTGAACTCGTCTCAAAGTCACTCTGCTGAGACCAAAACAAGCCGCTCTCGATGCGGGGACAAAAACAGAGGATCACTTTACACCCTCCTCGCACCGCCCTCCAGCCCCTCCCCCTCGCATCACACCCACAAACACAATCTGCAAAAACAATATTTCTGAGGGCGTGATGTTACCACCTCTTATGACAGGCTGCTCTGGAAGAAAAAAAAAAACGCGAGATGCTTAAGGTTTACAGGTAAGTGCACAAAGGCAAAATACACACATTAAAAAGACCACCACTGCTAAAAGAAAATAAATATGTATGTTAAACCAGAAACCCCCCCAGACAGGGCCCTGAGGGCCCCCCCAAAAGAAAACACAGCGAGTCAGGATCTCCTTGGGCACATTTCATCTTAAACCCATTCACCCTGACATGCAAGCTCCCCTGGTGAACCCCTGACAATATCCAGCTGCCAGCAGACAGCCTCGCTCTCCCTGCACCCCGAATTTCTGCAGCCCCCCCCAACACACACACACACACACACAGACACACACACAAACCCTCTCGCAGATACAGATGCATATATGAAATCAGAGCACAGCTAACTACTCTGTCCTCCCCCACAACCCCACCTGTGGCCTCCACAGCTGGGCGAACGCTCCCATGGAAACACATCCCACTTTTATGTGTAAGTGTGTGTGTGTGTGTGTGTGTGTGTGTGTGAGTGAATGAATGAGTGAGTGAGAGAGCGAGAGACATATTTGGGTGCACTGAGTATTTTTTGTAAAGTTCCAAAATTAGTTCACAACACAGGGATCCTATGAGTTTAGTGCCAAGAAGAAGCATGAAGAGTGGCCTTATGCATTTTCTACTTTTTTAGCTATTTTTTAGCTATAATCCCTACTAATGTGCAGCAATCGTTGCAGATTCATTGCAGTCTATATTCTCATCTTTTTCTTATGAGGGGTTTGTGCATACACTGAGCCTGATGAGCATTTTATTCATCAACATAATTTATCTGTAAAAACCTGTAGCTAGTTCTGAAATAAAAACATTAAAAAAAATATCAAAAATTAACCTAACTTTATTCAGTGTTCAAACAAGTGCAAACATAATTAGATAATTACATATGTGCATATTTAGACATGCATTTTCAGAAAACCGTGATCAATCCACAGGAAAGTTTCCTGGTGGTGACAGAAGTATTACACCTTGTATGTCAATGTGTAGTTAAGACATGCTACACACTCATGTCCTGTTTAACCAGATCAGTCAATTGACAAAACGTCTGCAATGTTACAGCCCACAGGTGCCTCCCACCTATACTGCACATTGCTTGCGTTGGGCTAGATCTCAATCTACTGTAGAAATGTTTGCATGTATACATACGTACTCTGCTTGTGTCAACACATATGAATGTGCTGCTTGGAGGTTGTAAACAAACCCTTGCAGAAAAAACAGCTCGTATGGCCATTCAGCGTGTCTTACATGGTTTACTGGCTTGGTCCCTGTCACCATATTTCAACATGAAGTTTCTCCTGCTGCAATCTGTTGTTAGCTCAGGAAATAATGACAGACGTGAGCAATCGACAGTCTGCGGTGAGCCTCTTCTCAGTATTTGCTTCCTCAGCTGAAGGGCAGAAGGATGTGGAAAGCCCCATACTGCACCTGTGATCTAACACTGTCACGTCCGCTGATCTCTTTCCATCACATCTTCCCCTTTAGAAAAACAGACTTCCTGTTTTATGCAAACTGCCATATGGCACACGCCGTACATCCTGTTTGTGTTCAGCTAAAGACCATCTCTAGCAATAAACTCCAAAGGTATGGTTTGGCCAATGACCTCTGACCTGTAATAAGGCCTCAATGTTGTTATGCAAATAATGAGCTGCAAGGATTTATGGGAAATTCGCTTATTTGTCTTATTTGAGGGGGATTAGCTCCAGCTCCACATGACAGTCACAAGTTGTAACACAAAACTGATTTTATTCTTAGGTATCACACTATTTCACTACGTGCATCAGTCTCTTGCCGATGTGACAAATAAGTTACAGCTCACCATCAGCTGACGAGTAAATGTATACAGAACTGCCTGCAGCTGTAGCACAAAGTGCCTGTTTGTACGTTTCCTAACCCCCCGCTGATGTTTCCTTTGTTCACCTCATCCCACGCTAAATCAGACACATTTAAATGAAAGGTGGTGAGCCCCACCGTGTCAGCTGCCCATCACATCACATCTTCTGACCTGAGTCACACATCGTGCTGTGTGACTGCTGTTTAACAAGCAGGCTAATGTATTTAAAGGGCAGTGGCCGTTGAATACGTCCGAGGAGATGGAGACAATGGGCTTAATGACTGCATTACAAACTCTAGCATAAAAGCTCAGGATTAGGGATGGGGTGGGGGGTGGACACACCAAAACAAACACACACACACACACTGACAGCACTGTAGACAGTAAGAAGAGGATTAGGAATTTAATGTAGACCAATAAACCAACAGTAAATACAGGTCGGTGAGCTGACACAACAGTGTGACATCATGCTGCCGAGGCCTCATTGTCGATTGTCATATGACAGAGTATAAAGGCTACGTGACACACAGATTAGTAGGGCATTAGGGAATTGGGGCACCTCCCTAATTTGACTATTAAGCATCAGAATGGGATAACTCAGCACTGACAAGGGGTTTGTGCTGAAAAGATGATGTCAGTGGAAGATAGGGTCATCATCCAACTGTCAACATCATCGAAATGTTGCTTTTTTTTTAACGATTCAAACCGTGACTCTTAAAAACATGTTTTATTTCTCTTGTTTAATTTCTCTTGTTTAATTTGCTTTGAGCCTCTGGCAAAACTGCCTTAAACATTTGTTAATACCTAATACACACACACACACACACACACACACACATATACTCGAAAAAACAGCATTTCCCAAATAAGAAACATTCCATAGTGGTAGTTACTAAGCCACGGCTGTCACACGGCTTTTACAAATGGTGACCACTGCACTGTCGCTGCTACCTGATCTGACATCATTAAAACAGTGCATCTCATAAACCTCCTCAGAAATGGTTGCTGGCGTTTGACTTGAATTAGATGCTTTAGGCGCTGTGTAAAACCTGGAATAACCTCAGCCAGTGGGGGACATCGGTCGGTCAGCAGGCCTCTCACATGCACTTCATCTTATGTCACTGAAAAGCAACTGAACAATACGACTCCTCTCCTTGTATTGTGTGACGAAAACATAAGATGGGAACAAAAAGAGAACCTGTTTCCCGGCAGGAAAGGAGAAACCACAAGGACAGAAAAAGAAATGTGTCACAAGTGCAGAAAAGGTAATGCTGTAATAAGGAAAGGGTACTGAAATGTCACTAAAAATTTAGAAATACAGATTTTATAAAAGTGGAAAAAAAACAACAGCAACAAAAAAGCAGTGCACGAAAGAAAAGACAAAATAAAGATCATCTTGATTAATCCTGAAGCCAAGACATATTCAACATGTTGTCAAACAATCAGTCCAAAACCCAAAGACATGCAGTTCATTATTAAAACATACACACGAAAACAACAGTTCCACTGGCCCTGTTACGTGGAAGGGGAATTTCACACACAGGTAAATTAAGAATGTTAATAAGTCATAAATTGCAAAACTATCATGTCATAGAATTGACTTGAAACCAGATTAGTCTTTTTCTTTCTTTTAATTTAGCTGTCCACTCAAATCTGATTTAAAATAGGTCAGTTCAGGGGTCAAAAGGCCAAATGGCAGTGCTACATCTCCACTTCTTCTATTTGTGACTATACCACATCTCCATGCACAGAGGTGGGTTTTTTTTTATGTTTTATTAATATTTTTTTGCACTTTTCACCACCTCATCGATGCACACGGGGATGGGAGTCGAAAGGTTCGTGGCCCCTCGCGCTCACGTTGCAGATCAACGTGACTGCAGGACGCGGGCGCGGTGCCAAAAGCATAACGTGATGCAAGCACAACACGAGAATGTGTGTCACATTTGAGGCAGCGGAGGAAATGGCCGCCATTGCCAAGTTATTTGACCTACTTCTGTGTGAGGAACGAGGCACAGGGGCGCAGCGGAGTGAAGGCGCAGCAGGTTTGGAGCAGGAGCGCACAGACGAACGCCAGCAGATATTCGTGTAACTCATGATAACAGGGTAAGTTAACGCTGTTTACATCGCAGGTAACATTTTACACACATGCGTGGTATCAGCGTGAATAATAAATATATTACTATTTCACTTTTTTCCTGTGGTGCGTTTTTGGGTGTTTTTGTTTTTTGACGTACGCTCCTGCCCGTGCTGCGTTTAATTGCGGTGAGAAATTAGGAAGCGTTGTTTACCTCCAGCTCGAGCTCCTGCCGCGACTGTTTTGATGGGAACCACGTGACCGGCGCCTTCTACGAGGACCCACCCCCTCCCTCTCTTGCCCTTTGAGTCCATAACAAACAAGTCGCAGATAAGGGGACGGGACCAGCCCTCATGTGGGTCGGCCCTACTCAAAGTAGTCAACGTGACAGTGTTTATCTCCACACACACACAGAGACACACACACAGACACACACCTCTCTGCTCTGTCACTGGAGGAACTGTGCGCACTTTGCGGACCAAACGTCAAACTCCGCTTTCTGAACCCTGCGACACATTGACGCTGATGGTAAGAGGAAGTCAACCAAAATAGTAGTAGTAGTAGTTTTTTTTCCCTTGTCAGTCTTAAACATTGCATCTTGTTTGCTTTGTTATTCCGTGTTGTTTGTCAGTTTGTCATATGTGTTGTTATTTTGCTTGTTTTTTTTGTTTTTTTTTGGATTGGTTGAACTTTTGAAGGTGGAAAAGTGGAGCTGACAACTCCGACACCCCGCTGGTGTTGTTTGTGTCGTTGCGGTGACTGTTGTGTGCGGCAGTAGTGTGAGTGAGCTGACAAGTTGCGGGCTGGTTGTGTGTCGCATCTCATTGACCCACATCCACACGGTGCGTAAACTGCGTCACAGAGCCCCTTTCTCCGCTTTACTGCGACGAACCAGTGGCTAATCACGCGCATGTTGTTGTGCGGGCTCTTATTCGCGTTTGCGCCGTCGTTCTGTTGCGTTTTGCTGCTGTTTTTTTGCGGTAAAAAGGCGAAAAAGCGATGTTGTCGGCGCAGTGTGGAAACCTGATCCCCACACCGCGCCCACTTCCCTCTCCACGCAAACAACTTTCACTCGGAGACTGGTTGGGTCGTGTCGCTGGAAGAAAGCGACAGTGCTTTAGGCTTTTTTTTAAAAAAAATTATGCTGCTATAAATAAACCTTTATGATGTTTCTGCAGCTGCGCACATATGTGTAGTATGTAAAGTGTGTGTCAGAGAAAAGTTTCCGATTTGTAAAACTTCTGAAGTTTGATTCGCCGCTGTTGCGCATTTTAATAATTTACATGTTTAGACATTGTAAAATTATTAACATTTTGACTTCTGAAAGTGCAGTTTTCATGTTCACATGCGCTACACATTTACACATATATCTTATACGCATTCATCTATGTGTCAAACAATTGCGCAACACCCTGACCCCCCAGCCCCCTCCTCCCTCTGTGTTTTTTTTTCTTCTTTTACGTGACCTCTTATTTTTGTCCTCAGGCTGATCTGACGCTGAAGTGAGGTGGAGACATGTTAGTTAGTTAGTTAGTTAGTTAGTTAGTTAGTTAGTTAGTTAGTTAGTTAGTTACTGTTTCTCTCTCTGTCCCTTTTCTCTGGGTTTTGAATAATAGATAGTGTTTTTATGAAAACATAAGAGGAGTTGTGGCATATAAAAATTATAACAATAATTAATAATGATAATAGTAATAATGCAGATTTTTTTAATCTTAATTTTTTTTTAATGAATTAATTGAAATCTGAATGAAATATATTTCATTATATAAAGTTTGTTAGTGATGTAAATCTGGGCTCCCATTGTAGGTGGCAGGTTTGAGAGAACCTTTATTTAGCACAGTATCACACCAGTAGCAGAAGCTTATATCTCATAATTTGTCGCCGCCCATCCCAAAAGAAACATCGTGTACTTTTACTGCCTCCACACTGCTGATAAAACACTGCTGATGTCAGTGTGGTGGGAGAACAGAGGCTGGGATGTGGTCTACATCCACCACCATGTCAAATATTATTTCAGCCTGTGTAATGATTGTGATGCAGATCGCAAGGGCTGGAAACTGCAGGTAGTAAAGTAATTACCAGTGGAGACCGGTTTCTGAGTTTGACGGTATGACTCTAATTAAAGGTGTCAGATGGGGAATGTGGCGAGCATTTTTCACAAGTGGCCCACATGAACCATTCCTCTGCATGACCTACTGACCTTTACTGTCGACCTTTGACTGGCAGGCACCAGAGCAGGTGGACAATGAGGTCCATGCTGAGATGCCGGGGCAGTGAATGCTGCCGGAGATTTATTTGGTGTTGGTTTGGATACCTGTTCCTGCAGTAATTACTCAGCAGGTTCGGCCACACGTGTGTTTGATCATATAAAACACAAAGGCATATGGCACAGCATAAGGTATATGGTGTGCTGAGGGTTTAAATAGCATGTGTATGTTTCTGTGTGTGTGTGTGTGTGTGTTGCTAGTAAAACTCCAGATCACACCTCATACTCTGCAGGGTCCACACAAACCCTGCCCTTCCTCTAACGCTATGTGTCTGCACGTGTCCGTTCTCTGATAGGGACATGGCTATGGCCTCTCTGTCAACAGTCACCATGGGATCAACGCCGGCATCTGACTCAAAGCTCTCCCGCCTGGGCGCCATCGAGGCCTTGAACTTCAAGGTTGGGCCTGTGCGGAGGAATCTCTTTGGGCCTGTGGACCACCAGCAGCTGCAGCAGGACTTCCAGAGATTGCTCTGCATGAGTGTGGAGGTGGCCAACAAGAGGTGGAACTTCGATTTCCAGACTGACATGCCAGGAGAGGGCAACAGTATCGAGTGGGAGGAGCTCAGGTGCCAGGATGTGCCAGCATTTTACCGCAGCAGCATGGTGAGGCCAGTGGCACGTCCCGGAGTCGGAAAGAGGAAGGGCGTGAGGCGGACGTCGTCCTCATCAGGAGAGGCTTCCCCTGTGTCCAGCAGCTCGTCTGGGTCCGGGTCTGGTGATGAGTACCTGGAGATGGCAACCAGTCGGTGCTACAGGCTACAAAAGCCCGGGAAACGCAGACAGTCCACCATCACAGGTCAGTGGATGGAGTGTCTTGGTTTTAAAAAAAAGAGCCAGACATGTCTGGATATCATGTTTGACTTTGCACTGTGGTTTTTTTTCCCCCCTCCAGATTTCTTCAAGGTGAAGAAGAGGAAGCTTCTCCATTACAAAGCTTCTACCCGACAGTAGAAAAGCACAACAAGACCCAGTGGAGGACAAGGGGTCCCCATCCCTCAACGTCACCTCACATAGATATGTCTCATATCATATGTATATATGTAGCAATTTAACAGACTGTCCACAAGCTCATCCAGCATGGGCTTCAAACTCCTCTGACACCACGTACCTTTAATTCTCAGCACAAGGAAGCTACAAGTTTTATAGTTAATCAAGCTTAGACTTAACAGTTTGTGTACAATTATAAATATTATATATGTATACTGTATATAATCTACATACTGTTTTCCTCAGCTGACTATACTGTGAAATAATTTTGAATGCACTCTTTCAGGAAATAACAAAAACAGTTTTACAAGGTTAGGTTTCTCATGAACAGGCTCAGATAGTATTTGACCTTGGTCCATGACCCTTTTTTTTCTTCCTCTTGTTAAATGTCAGAAGAGGGTTGGATTAGATGGGTTACTATTTCTGGCCTCACGTCACACTTAGCCTTTGGTCTCACCCCATGCTCGAGCCGGGGTCGAAACCTCACCCAGGGTTCACTGTTTTGGCAGCACGATTGTGATTAGTGCCAGGTTAAAGGTTAACGGTGGAGGTTTGGCAGTGAGGTAATGCAGCCATACCAGAACGATACTTAATTGAATTCTGGGTAATAATAAGTATGTTCCATATGTGGAACTAATTACTATTTATTTATTATTCAAAGAAAATAAAAATTTTAAAAAGTCAATCAATTTGTAAAACAAGGTAAGATAAGGTGTTTGTGGAAACCTGTGCCATCACCCCCGATTTATGCTGAAGACTATAAGTCATTGTGGCTCATACACACTCCACCGTTTCCACTTAAACATAGTGGCCTTATATATAGTTTAAATCATCGCAAGCTAACAAAGTATATTTTCTTTTTGCTTTGTATTATTTGCGTAATGGGGTTGTACAAAATCTATTTTGAGCACAGACCAGAACATACCTTAATTAGGTGGGTTTTTTTTCAGCTTTATGCGTTTAACAATGTAGCATTTTCTATTTTCTCTCTTGGTTTTGAATGCGCCTCTTTTCTCCATGAAGGGAATGTGGTGTGCTCGAAGGAATCTTTTGGTTCCGATTTTGGTTGTTTTTTTGGGACCTGAGTCATTGAGGTGCATCACACTTTGTGTCGCTGTGCAGTTTCCATTGTGTCTGTGAGCATGTTAGTGTGTGTGTGTGAACGAATGTGTGTGTGTGTGTGTGTTTTATCTTGAGGTTTTCACTAGTTGTAAAAGTTGTGGCAGCTGAGGCAGTTGAACCAAAGAGAAACTGCTGTGCCATTCAATTAGAAACAAACGCAACATTTACCCAAATCACTCTAGTTTGGTGACTCAAATGGGCTGTGCCTATTTTGTATCTACTCCGAAATAATCCACCTTTAACTACCTCATCCAATGATAAATTCACCCAAAATAAGTGTCAAACAAATAAAAAATGTAAACAATTCTATGTAGCTCAGGTTGTTTACGTCCTCTGGCACGAGAGACAGAGGCGGTGGTTCTGTTGTAGGAGAAGCTGCGGAGGGCCAAGCTCAGTGTAGAGTTTCACATCAGGTGAAAGAGTCTGTGTCAAAGCTGAGTCCTGTTCTGTCCAGGGGGAGGAGGGGGGGTTGTCTCGCGCTCTCTTTACCGCCTCACTTTACTTAGACAGCCTCCCACAAATAGCCAGAGCAGTGGAGTAGTGGTGGCGGGACGAGGGAAAGGAACAAACGTTACAACGAGAAACGTCAGTCCCAGACCAGGATGTCTGGATCGGAGGATTTCTCCTGCCAGACAAGTGGTTTGGGATTTAGGAAAAAAAGCCCTTGTCTGCCCTGCTCTGAAGTCGCACAGCCTCTCTTTCATGAACCAGCCGCCTCAGTCTGCGAAAAATCAGCTTGAAAGCAGTTGCTCATAATCATTGTAACACAATGTTGGCTTTCTTCATGGCTCTACACAGCTATATTTAACACTTTTTTTGGCCAACTTATCTGTGTGTGTGTGTGAGAGAGAGAGAGAGAGTTTGTGTGTACCGATGTGTCAAAGACAAAACTTTCAAAGTCTATATTAACTTATTTTGAGTTTATACCTTTTTATAGGGAAATAATTACAAATTCCCTGTTTTGCTATAACTGTGTCAATTCTGAAACTATATCTTTGCACTACATTTAAAAATTGATGACAAGAGTAATTTTTTTATGGCAATCGTAAAAAACAAACAAACATACAAACCCCTCATTGACAACTGAATAAAATACCTACCATCTTATTTTTCATACATTGTTTGACAGTGTTCTTAAGATGCTTATTGGTTGCTATAGTCTTGGTCATCTCCTTTGGACAGAGAAATAAAAAAAGGAAAAATATCACTGTGCCCAAGCAAACTTTGTTTTCCTATTTCACCTGTCGCAGCTATATGAAAATGTAGTGTTTTCTATTACTTTGTATATGCATGAATGTATGATAATCTCTGGCTAACGTTTGTAATAATTTTATTGTAATTTAATACTGATTTATGTATCCTTGCAACATCTACAAAATGTAATTGTATTGGATCAGAATCATACCAGTTTTGATAGTAACATTTGTATAGAAAATGTTCAGAGATTCCATTGATGGGTTGTTGGTGCACTGTTGCCTTTCATAGTGTTAATTTCATAAAGAGTGTTTGAAATAATAAAATGTTGAATGATAAATGACAGAAACTATGAAACTTTTTTTTACTCATGAGGCTGTATTAAGAAAAAAAAACGGGTGTTTGCGTCAATAGCACCACCCGGTGGTTTTGATGCAACACTACACATAAAAAACATAAGAGGTGGCTACAATACTAACAATATAGCTTTATGAATCTTTTAAAAAAAGATTTGAATTGATTTAAATGAAAACGGAATGACACACACACACATATGTAATTAGTATTTATTTACAGTGATTATTTACATTGGTTTAAAACCTGAAATGTAAACATGGAAATAAAACTAATAAAAGGTACACCACAGATACATTTCAATTTACATTCTATGACATTCGCTTTTCAAGTTCAGACACACCAAAAGTTCAAGTATCATTTCAAGCTCAATTGTATGAGGAACCTGTAGAAAGACTGGCATCAGAAATAACAACCAGTGATTACACCCTGATATCTTTCTACATGTCAGAAGCACTCTACATGAAGATTCACGTATCTGCACACAATTTGTGTAAATTACCTGTATTGTCCACTGATAGTAAGTGGAGTATTACCAATTTTAGTCTCGTAATGGGACCAATGTTTTCCCACACAGTATGTCAGTAAATTACGTATCAAGACCGGTCTTTCCCCTTCACGACCAATAAATATTCAACAACTGATCAAATCCACACACATTTACTGCAATGATCAACAAACAAAACAAATGTATGTTACACTGTAAACTATACACGTAAGAAAACAATGGCACATTTGTGTTTATGTATAAGAGGGTTTTTTTTTAGTGATTTAAGACACAATTCATTGCAAATGCAAATAATTTGCAATTCTGTTTACATTGGAAAAGAAATGTAAAGGAATAATACATCACCTGAAGTGAGAGAAACAGTCCCTATAACAAAAGGGCTTTTGTGTATAATATAATCAATTTAAGTTAACAAAACTACACAGGAGAAAACAAATGCGTGGTGAAAGCTTCTAAAACTAAGTGGTTCATTAAAATCTATTAAACCTTGTCTGAGCTCTGAAAGAATCTTAAGAAAGAGTGCCTTATTATTATTATCAATTCACCAAGAACAAAATATACATATCGACAAATGTTGACAGTGCATGTCTACATTATAAATAATATTCACATTCGTTAGGCAATTTGACCCTAAAATTAAGGGTCACTTTTTTTTTCTAAATTCAATTTGACTGAATTATATGTACATGTAAAATATTGAAATCAATTAAAACTTAGTGTATTCACACTAGTACAGTCTGTGACTGTACTGAATTTACAGACTGGTCAGGCTGACAGTCAGTTCCCTTTTAAAACGTCAGCTTATCCTATACATGTTTTTGTTTTACAGGAAGTGGATATTTACATTTACTCCAAGTGTTGTGCTCAGAAACCCTCTGCCTGCTCACATGGCTGTTACAGCAGTGGTTGTGGATATGAAACTCTAGCTACCCTATTCTGACTTCTGAGAATCAGCATCCAGCCAAACATTTCACATCCCACAACTCACCGGAACGGAGCCGTTTCTGAGCAGGCTGGCTGTGCCGTCACTGAATGGCGCAGGAACATTGCGGATGGTGAAGGGTGAGGTGCTCACAGCTGGTGTTGCAGAGCTCGTCTGCTTCTCCACATGGCACTCAGTTCTCTGAGAAGCAAGGGCGTGATAAACACAATGCTGCCCCCTGTCTGTAACAGGAAAAAACAAGTGATTCAAAAATGGGTATTTGGCTCAATTTGATTGAAGTGTCCCAGGAAGCAACAACTGATGTCATCTTACCATAAAGATGAAGAAGTAGAACACATACATCCAGCCCAGTTTGCTCTCAATCAGGGAGACCAGGTACTAGAGGGTGAAAGAGACATCAATGCAGATTAAACATCAGTATAAGACAACACTTTGGGTATAACGGTCAGTCTGTGGATGAGACTGCGGGATGAATCAATGTTGTGTTACTGTTTTCTTGTTGACTATGCCCTATTTTTGTTTACCTGTCCCCCTGCAGCGCCGATACTTCCAGTTCCATCCACTATACCGGTAACAGTAGCCAGGGCCTCCTGGCTGCCCCTTAGAGCCTCCTGTCTCCCCAGATCAGCAGATATGGCAGAGCTGATGATATTGGATGGACCACCCACGAAGAAGCCAGTGATTGCCAGCAGCAAAGCGTTTATCACCTGGTCATTAGGTGACCCTGAAGGAGGAGATAACCACAACTGTAAACTATTGTGTTGAACAATCATCCCTCTGCCATCCCTTTGGTTCACGGATGCCGTTTGACTATAAGCAGGCACTTACGGCTGTATCCCACCAGGGCTCCCATTGCCAGAGCCAGACTGAAAGCCAACACCGGGGCCCTCTTGCCCATGAAGTCAGAGATCAGACCCTGAACTGTTCCACCTGACACCCAGAAACAAAACAACAGAGTGAAACAGAGAATGAAGAAACTGCAAAGAGTCAGTCAACTGAATTTTTTTACTGCAGCTCTTCTTCATTTCAATTCTACTCATAGGCTGAGAGAAAAACAGCTCTGACCTCATATCAATTAAATACTAAGTGGCCAATTGAAAAAAAGAAGTAATTTAGGATAAAAATTAACGGAAGAAAAAAATGTACATTTGAACTGGCTTGTGTAGCGGTAAATCCGTCACTTACCGATGATTCCGCCGACATCATACCACACTGACAGGCGGTCGGACTCAGCCTCCTTCCAGCCGTAGTTGTTGCTCAGGTAGAAAGGAAGCCAGAAGAAGAAAGAGTAGTTGACCAGCTTCAGACATGCATAAGCCAAGGAATACTGCAGTTTAAACAGAAACATGGTGTGAACATTGTCTGTGGCAAAATAGCTGTAAATGCATTTGTCATGACTTGCTGGCACTTCAGACTCACAGGCAGCACTCCAGGCAAACAGAAGGCCTGGCAGAAGCCAATAGCTTTAGGGGACTCAGCCAGAGGTTCATCCAGCTCCTGAATCGACTGGTGTCGTCTGCCGTACACCTCCACTTCCGCCTCGTCCTCCTCGTCGCTCATCAGAGGCCTGTAGCTGTCTCCCTCTGTCACCACAGGGCTGAGTCCTGTCTCACTCTCCAAATTCAACCCTGACACATGCACAGAAACACATTATAAAGTATAAATTCCTTATAGTTTGCACAGTTTACACTGATTGTATTTAAGATGCAACACTATAGAGTTAGAGGGTGAGAAAGCAACAGTCGAACGATTGTTCTTACCAACTTCTTTTGGGGAAGTGAGCAGGCCGAAGAACACCACTACCCCACCCGCAAACTGCACCACTGAGGTCACCAGGAAGGCGTACTGTGCACAGCAACACACATTACAACAAGTCGGCATTTAGTCGCTGTGAATATCACGGTAGAGGTATCAGCTAAGTGTCTACAACTGTATGTGTGTTACCTCATATCCGTATTTCAGCACACTGGAAGCTAAGAAGGCCCCCAGGATGTTCCCGACAGAGGCACAAGCACTCCACAGACCAAACACAAAGCCTCGCCTGAAAAACGACATCATGAAGTTCAATTACTAAAACTTAAAAAGATTATTGCATTTTGACGTGTGTTCTATTTTCAGGTAGTCCCTCTTAAAAACACTTCAAATACAAAACTGAACAGATTTCGTGAAATGCAACTGTAAAGATTGCTCTATTACTTTTTTTTTTTGAACTGAGCAAATAAGGTTTGCTAGCTGAGTGACTGCAGAAAACTAAATTGCCTCTGTGTTTGCACTACTGGTCAATGGATGACTTTGTGTGAGTGTGTGCGTTTCTATGTGCCCCGTGTGCATTATAAACCTCTTTAGCAAATATCTCTGGGCTGGACAGATACTGGTAATTCTTGAAGCGGTGTTAGATACACACAAGTTTTGTTAACATAAATGTCACACGCACCCAGTCTTGCCAAACCAGTTGCCCATGACAGCCACCACACACGGCCAGACAGCCGACTGCAGCAGCCCATTCAGCACCCACAGGACACAGTACAGATAGATGTTGTAGATGTGGAGCCATTCTGTCACAGTACCGAACACAAATTCCTACAAAAACAAACACAGATACAGGTAATTTAAATTTAACTTATTTCCTTCGCAGAACTCACCGTACAGAAATGTGAACTGCAGGGAGTTTCAGTTCATAATACTGTATGTCCATGTGCTTACCACTGTAGCAGAGCCACACAGGCCGAAGCAGAGCACGTAGCGTAGGTTAACTCTGTCACCAATCACACCACTTAAATACAGGCCCTGCGTGGACACACAGAAAAAAAAAGACACAATGATGAATAAAGTCTAATTCAGGTCTAATTTCTAAAAATGAAAGAAATGGGACTGATGGACACACTGTGTCACAACAACAAAATATATCTGGGTAGTGATATGAGATGCTTCAACTTATTTTCTTTTTATCAAATCATTATTTCTGCTGTTAGAGGCAAACATCCTTTATATATTTAGCCTGTTAAGTCTATTATGCTAACTCCTGTAGTGATGTCACCCCTCCCCGAAGCTCATCAAACAAAGAAAAACACTTCTCTTACTTACCACGGCATATGAAAAGAGAAAGATGGAGTCCAGAGCTCCCAGGAACAGAGTGGCCTGTTTTTCATCTGCAAACAGACGATTGTTCTCCCATGTCTGGGACAGTTGGAAAAAATACAGGGAATTACAAATAGTTCCCCATCTACACTTTGTGTGGTTAAAACATCTCCCCACGTCATATTGAAAGCTGTTCTCGTCCGCTGTTGCTCTGTACCTCGCCAGGGGAGAAAGCAGGTGCACTGTCATTCTGGATGGATGGCGTCCACTGGGCTGAGATGCTCACTTTCACATTGCTGAATGTTTTTCGCGACGCATGCAGCAACACATAGCTGACAGAGACAGAACAGAGTGTTACTCGCAAGTAAAAACAAGAGATATTTGATAGAGATTCATTGAAAGGCATCTTTGTAAAAGTCCATACTTTTGGGGGATGCAGCTGCTCAATATATGTTTAATGTACAGAACCATCAATGTCACATATTTACACAATTAGTACTTTACTTTTTAGGTGGTTGTCTCAAGCTATAAAATGTCATGATAAATCCTGACTTTTCAAAAAACATTATCCAATGGAAAGGAAAGTACTGCAAACCTAACTTTACTGCGTAGTTCACTGTGTGCTCCAAAGTGCTGCACGTGGCACTTTGCATTGCTCCCGATAAGGTGTGTCATGACTGTGGTGACCTGACCTAGACGCATTACATGATAGCTACCAGTTAATGATTGACTACAATATGCCAGCTGTGACTGAGTAAGGATGCACATGGCAGAAACCGACCAGATGGTCATCACCTACAATGCAACGCTAGACACAGCAGGAGGCAGGATGGGTCTTGTTTACCTAAAGAAGGTGAGGAGGAAGGCAACCAGATGATGATTGGTGTACTGTGACAGGTAGCCACAGCATGAGGGAGGCATCACAGGGACGGCTGGAATGAGGAAGAGGAGGTGTAGGATGAGGAAGGAGGTGTTATTGGAGGTCTCCAGGGGTAACAGCGACAGGATCAGAATGGGAGAGGGACAGCTAAGGTCCCACTACACCAGATGGAACATGCACATCACTAGAACAACAAAGCTGTTCCTGCAGAACGAGGAAACCAGTGTTAAGTCAATTAACTGCCCTAATGTTTATCACAGGGTAGCAAAGTTCAAAAAGAATAAAAATGTTGGTCCACCATAAATCCCAGATTCAAAGCAGACCAGGAAGTGTTTAATACAACTCCCATATTATTTTATTGATCTACATGTTGTTCAAAGTCGTACTATGTACTATGAGAGGCTCGTCCTTTTCCCTTTAAAAGTATCCAACAGCTTGGATGTAAAAGGCTACTATGAATAAACCTGTTCTGAATGCTGAGTTGTGCACTGCCAACTACAGGTATCAATGGGCCCAGTGTGACGACTTCCCTTAAAACCATTTCACATTCCCCACCAGCCCGTTCAGTCTTAACTATGTTGTTTACACAGACTTAACCAGATAGGATGTAGAGATGCATCAAGCCGCCTGTCCCAATAGCTCAAATATGTGTGTCTCAAACTCATTTACCAATGTAATTTTTATTTTCTCCAAGTTAAATATATATCACAGTCTGTAACTCACGGGATACACAGGATACCAGAAATTCCTGTGGAAATTTTCACTGGCATAGTTATGGAATTAAATGTAACATGTTTACAAAGAGCTAGTGTTTGATATGGATTGCTTTTTTCATTATGGTTATCCAGACTGATTGATGAGGTGTGCAGTCCTCTTCTCTCCACTTTTTCTCAAACACGTTCTGGTTTAACTGGTTCCTGCGACTCTTCAGTATTAGTGATATTCAACTGTGCTCTCTTGAAACCTGTACTCTCCATCTTAAATGCCGGTTTCTGTTGCAAGTACCTGTTAATTTCCCTGTGTTGCATTGGACTTATGTCTGACAATCAATGCTTACAATGACTAACATTAATTACAGTAATTTGGGTAGCTCATAAGCAAAAGGCACAGACAACAGTATGTACAGTATACAAAACTGTTGCCTGCCAATTTGATCAGACACCAACATTGTGAAGAACAATTAATCTCAGAAATGCTAATATTAAAACTGGGGCCTTATTTGCTGATCCAAGAAACACCCATATACAAAGACTTGGATTTATATGTTGTATTAAAACAGCAAAAATATAGAAGAAAATGTAGTCGAAGATCGACTAATAATAGTTTCTCCATATCTTTAGCAAAACACAACCCCTTGAAGTAAAACAACCTATACGAAGCAGGCTTTTGCCTGCAAACTCCATAAAAGCAGGATTAGGTAGGTTTGTTGTTTGGCTGTTGTTAAGTGACCAGTATGAATTCATTTTACCTGGCAGTGTGTTGTTAGAGTAAAAATGTGCCACATCAGTGTGTACCTACCTCTGCCTCTAACAAAACGCGTTTTACCTTCCGGGTTTATTACACTGTAAACGTATAAGTACAGGCAGGTGACGCTTACGGGATAAAACTGCGGCGAATGAAGAAGTAAAACAACGCGTTTTCTTACCGTTCAGCTCAGGTTATCGGTAGCTAGCTGGTTCTCTGTGCGGTGTCAGTCTGTTGCTGTTTACTGTGGATTCATGTGTCACGGATGTCACGAGCTGCGGGGCACAGTGACAGGTGCCACCAGCAGGACAGGAGTGGAACTGCACCCACAGGAGGTTGACCGTAAACCAGAGAAACAGCTGATCAGCTCTCACCCGTCACTGTACCATTTGTGGCCCAAGCAACAAAGGCATAGAAGACCATGCTCACACGATTGAGCTGAAACAGTGCTGTGAGAAATAAGGAGTTTATAAAGAATCAAATAAAAATAAAAAATAAAGACAAAAACAGGGAAATAGAGGTAGTTTCCATCAGGACTGCGAGTCAGTGGTTAAAGTTACATATCTTGTTAATAGTACCAGTTCTGAGAAAGACAGGAAGCAGATAGAGGTACAGTATATATAAGGACTGGAAGAGCGAGAGCGAGAGAGAGAGAGAGAGTGGGGGGGTCATATTCACAGTAACTGGAGGAGAGAGAGAGTGAATGGAAGTTGAAGATTGGTGGAGAAGAGGCAGGGAGAGGAGTGTACATCCAGTGGTTTGAAGTGAGACTCTTATTAAATGTCTAAATTAGTCAACCTACTGCAGACAGTTTAAGCAGGAGATACGGTGCTGTGGTTTGGGGGTTATTCCAATGGATACTGAAACTGCAGCATCTCTGGTAATATGCTGTCACATCCCTCATTATCACATGGAAACTGTACAAGAGAGAGAGGTAAGAGAGACATTTGTATTTCTTATAGCCTATGTAACCTACATGGCATAATGGAACGAGTGGCTTGTTGTTGCTTAAAGTGCAACAACTAATTCTGTGCCAATATAAGGGTTTTATACAAGTAAATAAATAAAGTAAATAAATTAAGAAACATTTTAGAAATGGAAAAACAATAGCAGCTGTTAATGTATTTTATTCATTATGCTGCTCTGGGTGGGCAAGTGTCTCTATCACAGAGCAATTAAGCATCTGAATGCCTTGTTTCCCAGCTTATCAGTTGGTCTGCAGCGTTAAGGGCTGTACGCACACAGTCCTAAGGACAACATGTCAGCTCAAGGAATGATGACACCAGTTCCAGATCTGGGAAATAACAAAGGCCACTGAACTTTGAAACATTTGCCAGAGCGATGTGAAAATATGAGAGTCACGATAAGGAGAACACTTTTTTAAAAATTGGATGTAAGGGTCAAAGGTTGCATAGAAAACAACAAAATGAATATCACATTGTACTATACCAGAGGAAGAGTGACTCAGTCAGTGACACCACCTAATGTTGATTTGTGAGGTGAAAAGGAGTTGCTGACATGTTTCCCACTGAGTCTTCCCAGCTGCCCCCCGAGTGCTACTGTTTTTTACCGGCAGAGAGCGAATGGTGGCCCGTCATTCTCACCATGGATCTTAATCACATATTGATCTGTAACAACATCTGCATTTAGACGTATTCACTGCTGAAGATTATTTTACTATAGCAGGAACAATATTTTCAAATCCATTACTCTGTCACCCCAAATGTGTTTTTTCATCTCATATATAAATGCTCAGATTTCCTTATTTGATTTAAGTAAAAATAGTTCTACTTCTTAAATTAAATAGTACGGAGATATACTGTTTCATTAAATAAAAGCCTGATATTCATTGTAAACTGTAAACGTGAGTGAGGCTACTGACTGAAGATGTTCGCCATCCTGTCTTTCAGGTGTGCAGTGATGATGGAGGCCACTGAGAGAATGAACACAAAGCAAGACTGCATATGCTTGACTGTCAACAGGTTCGTATCACAACTGGTTAATAGAACGTGCACATTACAGCTCACATATTCCTGCTGAGCCTGAGAAATACGTAACAGGGTTTAAACTGCCTTTCAGTCCTCACGTCCGTTAATGAAAAGTCAGGAAAGGTCTCCCAACTTAGGGCTTCCCATTTCCTCTCCTGTTTATTTATTAAACCATAATAGTTTGATGAAATGGGCCCAGATCCAAGTATGTGTTTGTTTAGCGAGGCTGATGAGAAGTAGATGCTCGGTCATGGGCTTGTCCTCTGGCATTTTACTCGCAGGATGAATTTTCCCACTGTCACCAGAAAAAGACTGACTGTCCCCGAACTGACTGTAACAGCAAGCGGAAACTCGAGTCGAAGTCAGATGTTCACCATTTGAAATGACTGCAATCACACACACATGCACACACATGCAGCGTAATGATTTGTTCATGCTTGTTAAGATAAGATAAGATATTCCTTTATTTGTCCCGCAGTGGGGAAATTTCAACGTCACATCAGCCACAGGAATAGCAATGTGCATTAAACAGCAATGTGCATTAAACAGATAATAAAAAGAGTAGTAAAAAATAAAAAAATAAAGAAATTGCAACAAAACACTAGACATGTCAGAAAAAAACTAAATATATCAATATGTAGATAAAGTTAGGTAGATTTACACATTGCACATGTACTACATGTAGTAGTATACACTATATACACAAACATATACGTCTATATATATACATATATATCTCCTATATACATATACAACAATGTGCATATACATATACAACAATGTGTGTTTGTTTGTGAGTTTTCGTGCAGTGCAGTACCAATTACGTCATGCATTACCTCATCAGTATTCTTCTCTTTTTTTAATTAAACAGTAAACAGTTTATAGGTGCATCACTGGGATCATCAAAGAATACCTGTAGTTTAAAAAAAAGTATAAAAAAGGTCTATACAATATGTAAATAGTAAAAAAATATTAAGAATATGGATCATGAATATTCTCACGCGTTGTATTGTGTTCTTTCACTCATGTTTAAGTCAACAGTTAGTTTTAGTTTTTATATTTTAAAAATACATTCTGTGTTGTAATAAAATGGTAGCACCTTCAGAAAACAAAATATCATGTCAGTATATGTAAATAGTGGCTGATGATAGGCCTGGTTTTTCATTGTTTGTTTAGGCTAAAGAGGGGCTACCACAGTGGGCAAAGACGAAAGGTTGCACCAAAACTCCCCTTCACCGCTTTGGAGAACGTGAGCAACCAGAAGGAAGCATTACGCAGGATGGCTCACAGGAGGCCAAACTCGGATGCCCGTGGGAATGAGAACAGTCTCTTGATAGGCAACAAGCTTCCCAGATCCAATGGAGGCAACATTAAGGACAAAATATCTCTGTGGGAAGGAAAGGAGCCCATTCATTCACCTGGTACCACCGGCTCTTCAGGTCAGTGCGCTACTGTAAAACGGACAGAATCCCAGTCGGAAACCAACCATAAAGCTACTGATGAGGTGAAAGGAGAGAGCTGCAGGAGCGTAGGCTATAAGGAAAAGGAAACTCCGGGGAAAGATGCTGTAGGAGATTCAAGGCCTTGTTCCCCTGCTGAAACTGGGAAACAGCTGAGAGGGACGCTGAAGAGCAGTCAACTGTGCGAAAGCCAAAGAGAGAAGGACTGTAAGCTATTGGCTCATGGAGATCAAGAGAAAGAGAACGTAGACAAGCTTGGTGATTTGAAGCCGGGTCCACGTACGTTGGTGATGCAACATGTCGGGACGCTGAAGACAAGCAGTGAGAGGAGGGGGACGGAACAGAGCAGCCAGGAGAAGAGAGCTGTATTTACTCTCTTTAAAAAGTTGGAAGCTATGGGGGAAAACCACGGGAAAACACCTCCAGAGCTCGGGAACTACTTCACTCCACCGACTAAGGTAGAGGTGACGAGGACAGAGTCCGAAGTCGTGAGTCAGAGCAGTGCCGTGAAATCTACTGGGGCCAGAAAAGAGCAGCAGCAACAAGAGAATGTGTACACAGAGCCGGGATCTCTACCCATCAACCCAGTCCCCAAACCCAGACGCACCTTCCAGCATCCAGCTGTTCCCATGGGGAAGAGTCAGAGGCAAGGCAGAGGGCTGAGGAACCTCCCTCCACTCCCCTCCATCTCTGCAAGACCTTCTTCAAATCTTCATGGAGGTGTCTATGGGAGACCCAGAGGTGACCGAGTGCAAGACAACATCTCCAGGTACAGATGCATCAGAAAAGTGAGCCCTTACCCTAAGTGTTGCCCGTCACAAAAACTGAATTCACCCTTTTGATCATATATTATGTGTTCCATTCTGTTCACCATGACAGAAGATCCTTTGAGTTTGAAGATCTTGCAGAATCGACTGGACAGCTCGTCTCTCGTTCGCTATCTCAGGAACATCACTATGAAGACATCCTGGGTCAGACACATTTCTTCTCCTTCATCGATCTGTCTTTGTTTGGTCACATAAGAGAAGAGATTTCCCACAACATTCACCATGTAGAGCGATGGAGGTTTGGCGTCTCCTTGTTGGGAATCAAACCTTGGCTTCCAGGCCAAGTAGCTGTTGAGTTTGGTCCAGGAGAAAGAATTTATTGCTAATAAACTACTATTGATATTTCATTTTGGCTTTTTCTATAGATTCACCCAAGGAGAACCCATATGAGGACATAGAGTTGGAGAGTCAGTGCTCCCAGCAGTCTTTGCCCTCCTCTCCTGGTGCTGATTCTGCCAAGGTCCCTGCAGTAGGAGCCAAACATGATGCTCAGCACTTCTTAGTTAGCTCTTATAAGATTAAAAATAATCTTTCTGTGCACAGGCCTCAAGGCCGGGCTTCTTCAGGCAGAATTCAGGCAGGAGCTTTAAGCTGCTGGACCTGCGGAGAACCAATCAGCAGACGCAGAGTCCTAGCAGTGGGGGCATCTCATCTCCACCTCGGCTCAGTCCTCCCTCCACCCCCACAGGCCCTGAACACACCTCCTGGCTGCCCAGGGATTCCTACAGCCGAACCTGCCGCAGGATACCAACAGTCTGTGTCTGAATACGAAATGTCACGTAGAAGAAGAGAAACAAATATAAATATTACAAACAGATATTATTAATGGGTATCATGTTAGTGGGATATTGACATGACACTGACTCAAAGCCCCCCCCCAACAGGTTGTATTGAGGATCAATAGCGCCTTCGAAGCTCGAATAGGAAAGAAACATCTACGAAGGATCTACCACTACGCAGAGACGAGCTCCGGAAGAGGTGACGTTGGTGACATGTTTCTATCTCGTGCATTTTCTGATGCCTAAAATATTCGTTTTGGCTAAAGAAATTCAACTTGTCGTCATAGTAACAGATGAGAACAGTGACTC
>JAFBJQ010000387.1:984729-1023123 GCA_016785345.1 Trinectes maculatus | reverse complement strand
ACAGGCCTCAAGGCCGGGCTTCTTCAGGCAGAATTCAGGCAGGAGCTTTAAGCTGCTGGACCTGCGGAGAACCAATCAGCAGAGTCCCAGCAGTGGAGGCATCTCATCTCCACCTCAGCTCAGTCCTCCCTCCACCCCCACAGGTCCTGAACACACCTCCTGGCTGCCCAGGGATTCCTACAGCCGAACCTGCCGCAGGATACCAACAGTCTGTGTCTGAATACGAAATGTCACGTAGAAGAAGAGAAACAAATATAAATATTACAAACAGATATTATTAATGGGTATCATGTTAGTGGGATATTGACATGACACTGACTCAAAGCCCCCCCCCAACAGGTTGTATTGAGGATCAATAGCGCCTTCGAAGCTCGAATAGGAAAGAAACATCTACGAAGGATCTACCACTACGCAGAGACGAGCTCGGGAAGAGGTGACGTTGGTGACATGTTTCTATCTCATGCATTTTCTGATGCCTAAAATATTCGTTTTGGCTAAAGAAATTCAACTTGTCGTCATAGTAACAGATGAGAACAGTGACTCAGAGAGTGAGGTTGAAGAAAGAGCTAAAGGTAGCGTACATCACCAGAGCTTTTTCTTTTTAACCTCAAGCACATACCAACACCTGTGTATGTTCATTTACACAGACAGATTTAACCTGCACGCGACCTGTCACACTTTCTCACCAGCTCACCGTCAGCGCCTTGTGTCGGTTCAGTCCACACTGAGCCAGCCGAGCCACTCCCAGGTCCACTACAAAGGCACCAACAACAGAAACATCTCTCTGGATAAGGAGCTCCACCAACGCAAACTCTTTGAATATTTCTTAGTTGTGTCACTGCAGAAGAAGAAAGCTGGTGCCCACTATCTGCCGGAGGTCATACAGCAGTTCCCCCCAAAGGTCAGGAGCAGAGTACTCATGTAACTCTTAAATTTGGGTTTAAAGTTGAGAATCATAGAATCACAGAAGGAACTTCCTCCAGACAATTGAAGGTTAATGTATTTGATAATGATGGAACTTAAATGTATCAAAGGTTTTTTTTTTTCCGCTGCAGTTGGAACGCAACTTCAAGTTCATGAGGGAGACAGAAGATCAGCTGAGGATTATTCCTCAGTTCTGCTTCCCTGACGCTAAAGACTGGGAGTCGGTGGAGAACTACCCCAGGTGCGTATGTAAGATTAACTTCATGCTTTCGGCAACTTTCAGCCAAAAATACTTAAGTTAATAATTTCAACTAAAATTACCACTAAATGTCCAAAATTAAATATTAGTACTTCCATTTGCACATATAGTACTATGTATTTTTCAAATGTATTTGCTGCAACCCTCACAGCGAGATGTTCTCCTTTGTTCTGACTGGCGAGGACGGGAGCAGGAGGTTTGGATACTGCCGGCGTTTACTGGTAAATAGAAATGAATAGAATAAATAAGTGGGCTGCGAGGGGACAGGAAGTGGCCAAATACCACAATGACGGCTGAGTAAATAAGCGTGCCAAAATAGTCAACGTGCCTGTGGGAAAAGAGTCCATGTCAGAGTCTGGCAGGAAGTATGTGACTCTGGGAAAGTGTGTATGTGTGTGTACAGCATGAATTTGTGTGTGTTTGCACAGTTCTCTGGATTTCTATGAGTGCGTTTCAGTGAATGTGCTTTAATGTGTCATGTGAAAACTTTTCTTATCAAATTTGGGTATTTTGACAACCCCAGATTATTGTGTCCTATGGATACAAGATAGCACAAATTGTATAGTCTTTTTTTCACTCTTGTGCAAGTTAGACTAAATTTCTCACTTTCCTGAAATGTTCAGATTTTCCAAATTTTGAGTTGATTGTTTTTTCCCCTTCAGCCTAGTGGAAAAGGCAAACGTACACCAGAGGTCTATTGTATCGTCAGTCACCTTGGCTGTTTCAGCCTGTTCTCCAAGGTAAATCACCCCCACTCGTCCCCAGTGATAATATTATTTGCAAAAAAGTCATTTGTAAGGTGTGTGTTTGTGTATATGTGGGCACTGAAGGTGCTGGATGAGGTGGAAAGGCGGAGGGCTCTGTCTCCAGCCTTGGTCCAACCCTTCATGAGAGCCATCATGGAGGCCCAGTTTCCAGCTCCGGGACGAACCATCACAATTAAAACTTTCCTCCCTGGCTCGGGCACTGAGGTGAACACCACAATAGTTTGGTTGCTGAAATTACGAACATTACATTAGCAAAAAGATTTTCCTTATTATCTGAAATATAAAAATTGAATGTAAAATATTTAATTTTATAAATGAGCTGGATTTTTAAAAAAAAAAAATCTGTGCCATTTCCCAGATGATGGAACTTTGTCGACCCCCTGACTCTCGCTTGGAGCACGTGGACTTTGAATGTCTGTTCTCATGTTTGAGGTTGCGGCTGCTGCTCCGTGTGTTTGGCTCTCTGCTGCTGGAGCGCAGGGTCATCTTCACTGCCGACAAACTCAGGTTTGGCCATACGCACTGGTGCACTGGTCCGCACGTCCATTTCCCAATCTGTCTGTTGCCTCTCGGTGACAGCTTTTTATAAAATATGAGTTTGCACCGAACATCATCCGTCCAGTTTTTATGTCACTATGGAGACAACGGGAAAACCGGGAAAAACATCAGGGATGTTTTCATTATGAGGTTATAAGACACGCGGGTGGTCTAAACCCACATTTTAAAATAAATTTAAGGCAACCCCGGTTTTATTCAGTAACATCCCGGGTTGTTGTTGAGCTGGGACCAGTTTGTTTGTTCAGCGGGACAAAGCCAGTGGGAGTCAGAAAGTTTGGACACGTTAGCAGAGGACAGGAATGCAGATCGGAGTGACGTCAATGAACGAAGTATGCAGCCCTGCTTTTCTCTACGCAAAAATGTTACTTTAGGGCACAAGCAACTGTATTTTAGATTATGCTGCCCTCATTTGGTGAGAACCAGCATCTGCGTTTTGCTCCGTTCCCTTTTCTCTTCTGCATCATCCCAAATTAAGGAAACTCATTTAAAGTGTCAAACCTAGTTGTAAACAGTGTCCCCTCTATATTTATAACATAAGCTCCATCTTTAATGATCCTCTTTTCCTTTCTTGCTTCTTGCAGTACACTCTCACAGTGCTGCCATGCAGTCGTGGCCCTGCTTTATCCCTTTGTGTGGCAGCACACTTACATCCCCGTGCTGCCCTCTGCCATGCTCGACATCGTGTGCACCCCGACCCCGTTCATCGTCGGCCTGTTGTCCAGCTCCCTGCCCCAGCTCACCGGACTGCCCCTGGAGGAGGTCAGGGATGCAGCAGTATTTAACGCTTTAACACACCAATCACGTTGCATGGCAGTAATGTAGACTCTGTGTGCACAGGTTCTGGTGGTGGATCTAGCAAACAGTCGATTTCTTCGACAGGTAAGCTCTGTCATATCTGTGCGGATTTGATCAGACTACTCCTTTCTGGGATTTAACATCCGGTCCTTGTCATTGCAGTTGGACGACGAGGACACCATCCTTCCCTCCAAGCTTCAGTCAGCCCTGGAGAACGTTCTAGAGAGGAGACGAGAGCTTGCTAGTGAGAGAGGAGACGCAGTTGGCGGTGAGGCGCGAAAATTCATGTGGCGTTGCAGTTCTTCTAAAATCTTGCATCACATCCCTGCAGTGGTGTTGTTTAATATTTATAATAAAACCGCCTGGTTTCAGACACTGAGCAGCTCAGCACGGTCGTGTCTGAGGCCTTCGTCCGTTTCTTTGTGGAGCTGGTCGGCCACTATCCACTCTTCATCGTCGGTGAAAGGGAGGATGGTTATTCCTCCTCGTCCTCCTCCCCGGTCCCATGCTCCTTCCAGCGGGACGGCTTTCGCAAAGCGATCCCATCTAAGACTGTGCGTCGCTTCCTGGAGGTTTTCATGGAGACCCAGATGTTCGGTTGGTTCATTCAGGAGAGGGAGCGCCACAGACAGGCTTTAAGAGGTATGCATGTGCATTAGCATGTTTATGTTCCCATACCGGGTATTGATGCGTTGGTTGATGATTCCCTCTCCTCTCTCAGGACTGTTTGAAGTGAGGGTGCAGGAGTATCTGGACTCCATCCACGAGAATGAGCATCGAAGGGTTAACAGGTTTCTCAAAGGTTTGGGTAAGAATCTCTCTTTTTTTTCTTAAAATGTATTTTATGATAGTGAAACAAACTCTGTACAAATGTTGTACAGATCTTTTTTCTTCCTTTTTTTAAAAAAAATTCTGATTCTAACACTGAACCGTCGGTTTCTTTCTTTTTCACCGTTCCAGGAAACAAAATGAAATTTCTTTCCAAGAAATAATGCAACCAAAACCACACACACAAAAAGCAGTGAAACAAGAAAAGACCTGAAGGAAGCTGAAATCTGTCAGTGCTTGTTTGAGTGGATTTTGTTTTCAGTGCAATCTTCATCCTCTCCTGTGCAGTGAGTGTGACTGGGCGTCGCTGTCAGGACTACAATTCGTTTCCATCACAGGGAAATGCTGCTATTTTCTTTATGCACATAAAAGAATGCGGGACTGTGGTCGGTTCCTCTTTATGCATACACATCCTGACCTAACATTAAAATTAGGTCAGGATTTAAGCTACACTTTAGTCTTCACCCTATTATAATTTGACTTCAAAGTTCATCAGCATGGTCTTTTCTGAATCCACCAGGGGGCAGTAGTATATTTTCTCTAATTAGAGACTCTTGACAGCGACTAACCGCACTCTTGCTCTGTAATGCTCCAGGTTTTCTTTAAGTCATGTCACCATTACAAGCACTATGATTCTGACAAGCAAATAAAAAATTCTCTGTTTGTTGATTTAAAGCATCGAGTCCTCATTAAAGTCAAGGTTTCAGTCACCGCTTTGCATGGTTGTACTTTGGATGTGGTATGTTTACGCTCTCGTCCCACCGTCCCACCGTCCCACCGTCCTGCAGATTATAAATGATGAGATTACATGACGAAAAAAGTACATAATGCATCCAAGAACAGTTTTACAATATGAGTTTGGTTACACGCTGGAAAATCCTGAGAGGCAAATAAAAGCCAAGGAAATTGTGTTCACCAAGTATGTGTGTGCCAGTTGTAGAGAGTAATCCTCATACTGCCCATTTTCTAACCATTCACTGCTGTGTTTGTGTGTTTGAAGTTATTTGGCCATTATACTACAAAGAGCCTCGGTTCGGAGTTGGTGGCAGCGTGACTATTTTTGTCTATGAGTCATGGAAACAAAGCACATCTTTAGCCCGCGAATAGGAAAGCACATCTATGTCAGCATGAAAACATAACACAGGTGCAGAGCAGAGCATAGACGGGTATTGTCTGCTCGGTTTGTGCCATGCTGAGTAAGACTGATGGCCCCAGGGCATCACACTGCACACTCACACTGCGCCTGACCTTTGACCTCGCTGCCGGCAAATTTGTACGCACACCTGCTGACACAGATGCAAATACACAGGCTAACGGAGTACAAATAAATAAAACACGTACCGGCCTTACAATGAAGTACAGTGAAGCTTGCAGGTACCTGTGCAAGTGGGTTCATACACTGTCACGACTCTTCAATCCCAAATACATCGTGATCCACAAATGTGTAGTTTGAATTTATTTACTTTGAGCTAACTGGTTCAGATTATTTGCAAACCTGTGTTTTTTTGCAAACTCCTGATTAGAGGATCAATAATTTATTATTATTATTATTAATAATAAAAGAAAATCTGTTGAGCTCCAGTTCAGAGGAGCAGGTTTGAAACATGAAGGGGAAGATGAACCCATGTGACAGGGGGTGGCGGCGGTAGTGGTGTGTGTGTGTGTGTGTGTGTGTGTGTCACACACACAAACATTCAGTGAAGCTGTCACAGAATAACAAATGTGTAAATCATACCGCAGCTTCCTATCTGGGTCCCAAGGTGGGAATGCTGCAGTGCTCTGGGACAGGGGGCATCTCAGGAAGATGAATGCGCGTGGTGAGAGAAGAGCAGCGACGGCCGGTGAAGTGTTTGCTCAACTCACTCTGGTTGTTGGAACCAGAGTGTGTTTGTGTACAAATACAGATGGACGAATACCTAAACCTAAAACGTCTCATCATGTTTCCTGCTAAGCACCTGGCTCCTGCTAAAGACAACTGGCTCGTTAGTTAGGGGATAATTACGGTTTCAATTAATTCCAATGAGCTGGGGTTGACTCTCCCACTGGTGTATGTCCTCTCCAATGCAAACACAAACGTCATGCATTCTGACTCAGGGGAAGAGAGAGCTCTTATCTGCCACTTAGAAACAACAATCGTTTGTTGACATTCCAATCTTCTTTGCAAAGTGCCTTTCAGACGTCCCTAAACCTGACTGAAGAGATGCTGTGAACAGGTTGATCAAACTCACTCCAGCCTGTTATTCTGAGCAAAAACAAAACCACACAAACGGCCCATTATGAATAACCACCGATTCAATTCTAACATCTCACCGAAGATTTAGTGACCTCATTTCAAGGCACGCTCACTTCCATTCGGAATTCTCTGGCGGGTGCCTCTGCTAATTACATGATTTATGGCGTAATCTATGGAGGCAGGGAGGTGCGGCAGCTAAGCGGTGCTCGCCATCAATCAAAGCGAAAAGTGTAAAGTCATTTTCCATCATGCGCTTTCAGACTTTTCTTTATGCTTTGTCTCCCACAGCCCTCGAACACCATGGCTCTTTTGATGAGGCTTGAGATGGTCATATGCTATCTGACACAAATCCTGCTGCGGTGATGCAGATAGTTTTTGCTGTCACAATACAAATACGACACCTGACGTCTCCCATGGAGTTCTCTTGAGCCTGGAAGTTGACAAACCTCTGAGGCCCAGATTGGGCCCGCTGGTCCTCAACACCCCGTCTCACTCTTGATGTTCAATGTTCCCCACGCTGCCTCTGTGGGAATAACAGAAAGAGTGGGAAAGAAAGAAAAAAAGAAAGGGGAACAGAGGGAGGGAAAGGGTGCAGAAAAGAGAGGGAAAAAATGCTTGCGCGTGCACAAAATGCATGCACGTGTGTAGCACACACACATGCAAGCACACACGGAACGAGTGGTTTCCGAACGTGCAGCCGTCAGCTTGTTTTTCGGAGCTGCAGGTGCAGTGTCCAGCTGCAGCTCTGCCATGCATGCCAGCAAACTGAATCATTTCCCTCGTTTCAGAGGAGGAGTCGTCGGAGCATATGGACAACAGAACAGCGAAGGCCGGGGGGAGGGGGGTGAGGAAGGAGGAGGAGAATGGAGGTGCGCGGGAAAAGGGGGGAAAACAGAGGTGGATTTGACAGGAGAAAACGTGAGGTGGTGGGACGTTTGAGAGAAGAGAGAGAGAGAGAGAGGAAAAAAAGGATTAGGAGGGTTTTCCGTTTCCCTGCTGCAGAAACCGTGTTACAGAGGAGGAGGAGAGAAAACCCACTGTGGGAGGTGACCTTGACCCCCCTTTTTTTTTTCCTCCGGTTCTATCTCAGCAATTTCACATTTTGGAGGAAAGAAAAAGGGACGAGAGAGGCTCAGAGATAACCACGGAGAGCGAGAGAGAGAGAAGGAGAGTGGGCGTGAGAGGACGGGGTGGGGTGGGGTGGGGGGGCGTTCAGGCGCAGTGTCCAGCTGCAGCTCTGCCATGCATGCCAGCAAACTGAATCATTTCCCTCGTTTCAGAGGAGGAGTCGTCGGAGCATATGGACAACAGAACAGCGAAGGCCGGGGGGGGCGGGGGGGGGTGAGGAAGGAGGAGGAGAATGGAGGCGCGCGGGAAAAAGGGGGGAAAACAGAGGTGGATTTGACAGGAGAAGACGTGAGGTGGTGGGACGTTTGAGAGAAGAGAGAGAGAGAGAGGAAAAAAAGGATTAGGAGGGTTTTCCGTTTCCCTGCTGCAGAAACCGTGTTACAGAGGAGGAGGAGAGAAAACCCACTGTGGGACGTGACCTTGACCCCCCTTTTTTTCCCTCTGGTTCTATCTCAGTAATTTCACATTTTGGAGGAACGAAAAAGGGACGAGAGAGGCTCAGAGATAACCACGGAGAGAGAGAGAGAGAAGGAGAGTGGGCGTGAGAGGGCGGGGTGAGGTGGGGTGGGGGTGGGGGGGCGCTCAGGCCACACACATAGCTTTTCCAGGCCCGAGGGTGCGTCAGTCAGGCCTGTCTGCATGTGGTCTGCTGTATGTGTCCAAGTTTATCCACACCACTATTACGCCGCCATTAGTCACGCCATCTGATGACAAGGGTTAAAATCCGTCTCTCCTCCTCTTCGCCTTCGTCTCTCATCCACTCCTTCAGCTCAAAGGACCTTTTAAAGGGTCACGCCCCGGTTTTTCTACATTTTGCTATCTCACCTTACATCGCCTGACTTTGTGTCTACACTGAGCATGGAGAGGAGTCTGTCTGGAGCCTGAGTGGACTCGGCCACACACACACTCAGACTCACACTCACGCGCGCGCACACACATACACACACATGGGTCGCAGGGGATTCTTTGTCGGAGTAGTTGCAGGGTGGTCTGGTCTGTAAGTGTCAGTGCATCGACTCATCTCTCTTCATGTGGTTTGTATGTGTGGACACAGGCAGCTTTGTGTGTGTCCTACAACTCCAACATGTCGTATGTAAGTCATGTGCACAAAATTGTGTTAAGCGTTAAGCCAGAACATTTGAGGCTTTGTCTGAAACTCCAAACTACATTCTATTTATTGTTATAAGTTTAATATTTGATGGTTTGGGAGAAATTTCTCACAAAAACACAAACGCGAACCTCATGGTGGCGCTATAGTTAACGTCAAGTGCAGGGCCTTATTCATTACAGACCATGAATATCTAGTAAACAACTTTTAATGCAATAGCTTTGTGAGTGAGCGTGAACCAAACTGATGCACAAACAGACCCCGCAGCTCCGTTTTTGTTTGCACATGCACAACGCCTCAACGCATGCGACCCCTTTTTGACCTTTCACCTTCCCTCTCGGCGTCCACGTCAGCCGGCCAACATCAACGACGGGGGCCGCCAGCCACAACAGTCCGCGGAAAACAGAATATATTTCCCTGCAAAGTCTGCCATCTGCTAATATGATAATGGGGAAGAAATGTGATCCTCTCCTACCTGCGATGGCGCTCGCCCCGGCACACTTGTAGTTTTACAGTACGGTGGCCAGCAAGACATAAAACAGCTTGACTGACAATTACTGCTCGCTGTAAAAAAAAAAAGAAAAGAGAGGAAAAAAAAGGAGAATATACGGTACCGCGTGGTTTTCAGATTAACATCGGGCTCATGTTGGAGTTTGTGTGTTTTATGTATGTGCTCGTAAAGGAAATCAAGGATTGTTTTTCCACTTGCGGTGATGAGTTGACTGTAATTTCATATCTTGGGCCGATGTCAGCTGCAGTAATTGGGGGTGTTTGGAAGCGCGGGGCTAATGCTCAGGCACGCAGAGCGCACTGAGTGTGTTGAGAGAGCGGTGCTATTTGCAGAGAGAGAAAATTGCCTGACAACTGTACGCGCTGCCTGTGAGTAATGTTGCCATGAGGAAGTACGCCCATACAAATAGGCTCTGTCTTTAAACTGTCACTCAGCCATTCATCACCCTGTATATTTATTCCCGAGAAACAGAAATGCTTATCTCTTGGTGGCCATGTTGACTTTCCTTTCAATCGGTCACTAAAAGACTTTTTGCTCAGGTGCAGGATTTTTGCTGTTTCTTTCTATGTTTAAATTCTTTTTTTCCCTCCTCTCACCCCACAGTTGATAATGAACTTGGCAATTAATTGATAATTAACACAAGTCAAAGCATACTTATGTTTCCCCGTCTCACTTCCTGCCTACATACTGTCAAGTCTCTGAAGCGGTGCAATATGTTGCTATGCAGCAAATAATTCTTGGCTCCTGCTGCTCTCCGCTTAAAATGACAATAATAGATAACACGTCGGGATGAAAAAATATGTTTCTGCTTTACTTTAGCTCCTCTTCTTTTTCCACTTCAGCCGCTCCTCACCGTGATTTGTGCTCCTGCAGGTATTTCACCGGCATACGTCTGGAAAGTTCTGGGAAAAGGTTACGGGGAGGTTCCCTCCCCCTCCCCCCCAGCGCTTCAGATTGTGGAGGGTTTTAAATCAGAGAAAGAATAGGTTTTAACAACCCCAACGCGAGGTGATTGGATTCAGACCGATGTTTTAAATGCTGAAAATCCATTATCATAAAAAATGAAGGAGCGAAATGTATTCGACATGTATTCACTTAAGATGATCCGACAAGCTCGGAAAAGAGAGCGGGAGGAACCGTAAAAGTTTGGCATGGACGGACGGAGCCCGAGCACATGAGAAATACATTGGCATGCACATTAATAGGCCGTGTGTGTGTGTGTGTGTGTGAGAGAGAGAGAGAGAGAGAGAGAGAGAAAGTTGGCATCATTACAACCCTTTAACCTGGTTCGAATCAAACTTGTCCAACAACTAATACTCAGGACAGGACAAACAGAAGGCCTCAGTCCCCGGTGGCTTTAGAGCTCTGGATGATCATAAAGAAATGGGTTCGTCCTGTCTTTTAGAAGCTCTTTACAAAACCCACTCAACTTAAAAGCGGGGGCGTGGAGGTCGGGTGGGGGTGGGGGGGTTAGCAGCCTCCTGACCACACCCAGCTGTGATGTAGCTGCAGGGCCACACGTCACCACAGCGGCACGCACTCTGTGGGAAAAGCAAGTTTGCACTATTCAGTGTAAGAATCAAATCAAACCCACGTATGGTCGACTTGGTATGAATGAATCTTTGTCAGTGGGTGGTTTGTTGCACCATTACACCACCATGAAGAAAACATGAAAAAACCCTTTGCAATAAAGCTTGTCGTAATCCTACTGAAGGTTTATGACTGCGTATTCTAAAATTAGCAGCCATGCTAACAGAGATTCCGGGCTGACGACAGGGTTAATGGCGCACATACTGTACTGTATGTACAGTTCACATGAGGTAGCTGGGCCTCGTTTTGATAAATGTGGGAAAAGGGGAAGTGGCTCGGCCGTGTGTTATCTTATCTGTGTACCGTCCAAGCCACTGACTGTGCCGTGTCCTGGGAGTGACAAGCACAGTTGTGTGTGTGGTAGCTGGCAGCCGCCTGGGGCCCGTCTCTCTCTCTACCACAGAGGGCGTCTGGGAGACAGCGCACGATGTTCGACTGCACCATGAGTTGATGTGTACAAAACTGTCCAGAGAGAGGGGGGAAAAAATCCTGTGAAGATTAGGAGAGTGTGATTACACTTAGCTCATACGCTTGTACTTGGCCAAAGAGCAAACTGAAGATGGTGAATGACTGGAGGCCAGAGATTTTTAATGAAACCCTCTGAATGACATATGGGTCAATTTGGCTGCAATAACCCTTGAACATCTGAGCATTCGGCTTCAAGATGAGAGACATCCATTATCGGATAAGAAGGTGAAACTTCGTCTGGCCAAACATCACACAACAAAAAAAAAATCACGTCTGAGAAAACTCTTTTACGTGTCGGATCATCTATTTTAGGAACAGTGATTAATGAGATTCCCCAAAAGATCTAATATTGCACTTTCGAAGTGGACTCTTCGTTTTTTTTGCTTGTGCAAAGTCCTCGTCGCCGTGTTTGCCAAACCTTTCAACTGCGACCCTGAAGTGAACAAGCTGATTGATTGACTCATGGACTCAGGCCAGAGTGTCCTCATGTGAACTGTTTGATTCAGACAGGCCTCCACTGTGGCGGGAGATAAACTCAGCTTTCTCCAAAACCACAGCAGGTGGCCTGTGTTTGGGTTGCTCTCGCTCGGTATCAAGTTACCCCCCTTCTCCATGTGTTATCAATTATATAGATCCGTAATGTGGTGGAGCCGATTGCTCATCGTTTTCTTTTTCTCCCTCGCAAAAACCCCGGACGCGAAGAGGAAAAACAGTAGTAAACAGAAAGAGCCTGGCCCGACATGCAAAAATGCAGTTTACATTTCATCAGCTTTCATAATCAATCAGGTGCTGAGATTTTAAATAAACCTGGGAGTGGGTGGTCCAAGTGTTAAAACTCACTGCTTGCTTCAAAAATCTCCTGGAGATTCTTTTGTTCAGTTGACATTACATCCATGAGAGCCATGCAATAAAAAATTAACTAATGTAATGGCACAGGCGTAGCGCTGCGGGACGAGGTGAATTCCTGAGAACTGAGGCAGGCGTCTGTCGACTCTGGAATCTGACTGGACCCATCAGAGAGGGAAAAAGCTGTCGTTCCGAAAATCGCCCGTCACTTAGTCCCGTTCCGAAGTATGTCTGGGACCGGTCCTGTGTGAAACACTTGCACAAACACAGACTTTGTCCTTTTATACATCTTGGCTGCCTAAGAGAGCTGCCTCCGGGGAAGGGTCTCCTTCCAGTCAGTTTCCACTCAGGAGAAACCATAACACATCCTGACCTAGTAATGAAGACCATGGCATTGCAGACAGAGACACAGGGAGAAGCTTGTGTGAATACACATAAAATATGCACTTTCTGAAGGTGTAAAATGATTCAGTGGCAGCAAATGGCATTAATACCTGCCTCGGCTCTTTATTAGAGGGCTGGCCGTTGATTCCGTGATGACTTCTGTTTTTTATTTGAAGTCCTCCTCGCATTCCTGTGTGTGGCGCTACATTAAAGGCGTTCCTCATACACTTTGATGTGACCACAACTGAAACTTACACCGCGAACAGCTGTTCCAGGTGAAAACAGCTCCAGTCCTCCCAGTTTCCATGCTCTCCCAGTCAGCATATTGCAATTTTAAACACCTCATTATGTGGCGATGATGCTCAGTCAAGTCAAGGGAGACCCTGCAGGCTGTGTAGCAACCCCCTGCACATGTCTGCATCAAAACCACTGCAAATCAGATGTGTAATATGTACACTGAATATGTATCATATTATAATTTCCATATGCTGCTGTACAGTCAGTCTGGGGCCACTTCAAACACCAGTGGTGGTGAAAAAAAGATGAAGCAATATTTGGAAACCACTGTGGCGATACATATGAGCTGGATTGGCTAAAGCCAAACCAAGTGAAAATAATAATAGTCATGCAAATTGTATTTTATTGCAATTAAATGCAGATGTTTGGTTATGGGAGCATTTAGGGTAACAGGTAGGAGCCGTAGCCTCGTCAGGAACTCTCTAAGTCCCTCAGCTCTCTGCACTGGGCTCGATACAGCTCATTAAACTGTGATTATACTGCTCCCATGGGTTTGCTTTGGTTTGGTTTGGGCCCTGGACCAGCTCATTATAAGGGCAACAGAAAACAGCGCTCCGAGTGAAACAAAATGAATCGTAACATTGCAGCGTGTCGCCAATCAACATCGGCCGCTCCGATAGTTTGTCTCAAAACAAAGAGTTCTGCATGAATTTTAAGAACCGTATGCTAAGTATAAGAAACATTAAACAGGAAGCCAGAGTTTGATAATCAACTAGTACTAGAATGTTACCAGTGGACCTTTCTTTAAGCTGCCTCCACTGCTCAGCTATTGCAGGGAATGAAATTGGACTTGAGGCACATTTGAGAGAGTCTAATCAAATTAAGCAAACTCAAAGAAGAACAGATTTACCAGGCAGGTGTTTGAGAGGAAATGTCCAGAAGGTCTGGTTCTCATTAGGGCGATTATCACTTCTTGGAAAAAGTGACACAGTGCCTACGTTTCCTTATCAAAGTAATTCAATCGAAGGTGGAACTGGTCAATGCTGTTCATTGATTTCCTGTTTGATTTCCTGTGATGCAGCTGTGAGAGAATCAATCTTTCGCTCTAATCAAGAAAGTTTAAAGTTTTCTTTAAATGTCAAAAAGCTAATTTGAGGAGCAAATACATTTCAAAAATCAACAATAAAAATGACAGTGATTGGTTTTGTTAGAGCTTGAATGGGAAATATTGGCTGTAGAGTAACAGTAGACAGAAGTCACACTAACAGCGTAGAAACTCAGGGCTTTCAACCGGTTGCACTGAAACTACTTTATTGCCATTAATCATGATAATTTCAGCCATTTCCATCTTTTCGTCTACACTCTCGCTCTCCTACTTCTGCTTGGTATTTCAAGCAGGCAGAGATTAGAAGTGGTGTCAAGTGTCCTGCTCCGTGTCCGGCAACATAACCTCCCTCCCGTGTTTTGACAGTCATTAATAGGTGCAGATAATACAGCGACTGAGAGTGTTAAAGCCTCTTATGGAGAGCACATCCAAATACATGCCAAAACAAGCATTCTTCATGGAGAGAGGGCAGGATGTTACTGTAATGCCTTTGATGGGTGCCAGACTGTGGGGGTTAGCCTCGATGATAGCTGGAGTGGGGTGGATGCCAGGCTGAATACCACGACAGTGAGGATGCAGACTGAGGAAACAATGGCTTAAACAGATACCAGTGAAAACATGTCTATTCAATGGAGATAATGCATTAAATCCTAAACGTTACTGCACCATGCTGGGGGCCTGGCAGAGTCAGTCCTTTATTGTTGAAATAGCTCAACTATAAAAATCTGGTACATCCATGGATGATGCCAGGTGTAGAAATGAAGGTTGACACAAACAGTCATGGCCCCAGCAGGATGAACCATCAGTGTTGCTGATCTTTAGTGTTTGGTTTTCCACTGTCGGATCAGAATCTGCACTTGGACAGTGCAAAAACCCTCAAAATAAATTACATTCCCATCAACCTTTATGTTATATGTTTAGCTACACACTAATCTAACATGGTCAACATATCTTGCACTTGAAAAGTGTACAAGGTCTTGGACATTGCTCTAAGTACAGTCTGTATTGAATGGATATTGGATGTATCCATTTTTACTACTTTATTTACTTAAAAAACGCTCAAAAGCAAAACAGTAAGAGGAGCAAATGGAGGGGCATGACATGGGCTAGATTTAAATGCACAGCTCTGTGGTCACATACCATTCATGCCAGTCTGCTTGAGTAACCAGGACGCCAGGGCCTTGAAAAGGAGACACTATGAAGTATGGAGGACGCCGCAGAGCTGAGATGCAGGACAGAAGCTTCATCTCATTCTGGAGAGAGCTCATGTGTCACGTTCCCGACACAATCGACTCAAGTCTTATTCACTGCTGGATCGACACCGTGAAAGGGTGGTAACTGCCGACCTGAGTCTGTCCACTGGATGTGTTTATTTTAAAATCTCCAGCAATTACTTAACTATGCCTTAAAGATATGCTCGGCAGAAGAAGAATGCTGTGTGTATATTTAGAGTAAATGCTGGGATAGTTACAGTCAAAACACTATATAGCAGCGCTGATACACCACTGACATCAATATGAACGGCTTCCTGGCACTAATGTGCTGGAAAGTCATTCAAGAGAGACCTCAGCACTCTCTTTGTGTTAACGTTACACAGAGCATTTTGCAAATCGGCGCTGTGGAGAGCCAGTGGGAGAGCTTTCAAACAATGGACACAAGGGGTTTCCGGTGCTTCATGATGGAGGACCTGGGCCGTGGCTGCCTGCCATCCACAGCGTACAGGTCGCAGCCACCAGGGAGGAGCTGGCACCATACAACAGGAACGTGAGGGCACGCGCTCAGAGACAAAGACATGCACATCTCTTTGAGCTTCAAAGTAATTTCATGTTCGTGCTCAAAAGATTGAATGAACAATTCCGGTTGGGGGTGGGGGGTCCATTCCATTTGGGAAGACTGTAACAGAGGAGTTTGTTACAAAGACAACAAACATGAAATGAAAAGTGATTGGCGCTTGTCGTCACTTTGAGGAAAATCCCATGGACACAGATGCACACGATGTAAAGTTAGCAGCGCACGTTTCTGTCAAAATTTGCAGCGAGACTCTCGAAATGACGTGTTCAAACATCTCAAGTGGTTTCGGTCCAGCCCCACTCTTTCCCTCAATCACACACACACACACATGCACATATCGGGGAAGCGTGTTTTTTTGCAGCATTGTGACTGACTTATCACGGGAGGTCCAGACTTCTGCCATGTGCAGCAGAGCCTGCAGGTGCAGGAAGTTGACAGCTCTCAGCACAGGGCACATGTGGGTCTATCGCACGCTGCCTTTTGATATTCGACTCTAAGTGTGAACTCATAAGGCTTGTTGCATTGTCTGTGGAGTGTCCCGTTGACCCCGAGCCAACTGCTTTCCACTGACCAAAGTGACTGCAGCAGGCGAGTGGGGGTACGACACTGTGATGATTGATTATTTATTTCATGATTGTAGTGGAAGAAAAACTTCCTGAACAAATAATTTACTGTAACTTGTGAAGTGCAGTCTAGTGTAAATATGGAGTCGCGATACAGTCACATTAACTTTCTCCTTTTCGCTGGCATGTTTGTCAGTACAGTAAGAATTTAAAACTGGGTGTGATGTTAATCTCTTCAGTGTGGCCCATTATTTTTCTCAAATCCAGACTGCACTGGACTGACATGCAAAGAGGAAACTAAAAAAAAACAAACTATTTGAACCATATGATGCAGATGACAAATTAATACTTTTTTCTGCTTTGCACAGCTGTGCACCCAGATTAAAAACACTTTCTTTCAACATTTTTATGGCAATTAGAAAAAAACATGAAAGGGTTTTTCACTGGTATCTTCAGGTTGAATCTGAAAGCCCATCTCTGATGCAAAAAAAAAAAAAACGAGAAAAAAGTAGAGGCTGCAGAATGTAATAAACAGTGAAGGTTTGAAACAAGGCTACTCTGACAAATATTGTCTTTGGAGAGCAGCCAGATTCTTGTGCCGATGGCTCATCCAAGCCCAGAGTACTCTCAAGTGGGCCTGAGTGTTGTTTTGGAGTTTGAGGCAAAAGAGAATAGGCCAGTAGGCTCCCAGTGAGATAAGCTATAATAATCCGCCCAACACACACACACACACACACACACAAAAGCTAACCTGCCAAAAGCTGCGGTTCTTGAAAATATACACCAAATAGACAGAAGACAGATCAGGCTTTTGTTGTTTTTTGACAGGCCGTGTTTGAGTAGTTACTTGTGTTACAGTCCACATGCAGGTAATCCCAGTTTAGCCCAAACTCATCTAGCTGGGCTTAGTTCTTCATGCCCCATTGTTGCATTTTATCCTGGCCTTTTGTGCGCTCTTCAACTTTCACCACAAGGGACTTTTTGGATGTCGTGCGTGTGTGTGTGCTTTTCATACCATGCATACTTGCATTTTAGAAAGTTAAAGATGCCGTTCCTTTGTGAAACTGTACTTGTAAAAGTGCCCAAATCATTTTTTATGCTGTTAAAAATATTATATTCTGATTACAGTTATCTTTTTTCTAACCCTGATTTTCTATTACAGTAAGTGAAGGTGGAACAGTGAGGCTACTGTGTCAGCCTCAGTCAAGTCCATAATCCACAATCCATATGTACATAATCATGACAGAGACACGTTTCTATGTTCCCAGGGTTATATGTTTCTCCAACTCTGGATCCACTTATTATGTTATGGATTATTGTGGGAACTCACTGTCAGTGGCTGTGACTATAATAGAACTACAACAAGTAGAACCTGTCCTCTTATTAGGGATTATTGCTCAAAAGAAAAAGCTTGATTATATACTGTATATTAGCACCAATTTTAAATTTGACGCTAACAAAGCAGGAGGGTTAGTGTTTCCTCACAGGATATTAGTATAACAGGAAACCTGGGAACATAGGAACACACAGCAGATAACTCCCAGTGAAGAGGGGTATTGACTGTCCCTTACGCATTTTTTGTGGCTCAGTCAACACTGTGCGTAACTGTAACTGCAGTGCAATATGTCTTCATGTAATCTATGAAGCCCTGCATACTAGTATATCTAATCTCAGCCTCAGGGCTCTGTCATCTTTCCCATGCCCCTATGTCACACACGCACACAGTCACGTCTCAAGCGAAGGTATTTCCTCTGTCATTATTATCATTATTAATAATATTTCTTTTCATAGCGACCTGGTGAGGACCCCTGTGCTTGGCTGCATAGTTTGCATTTTTACACACAAGCTGTTTATACAGCTGCAGTTGCTCGGGAGCCCCGTTTGGGCCGAGTTGGGTAATGCAGATGTTTGGGTTCTGCATGGTGCCATCTGGTAGCACTGGCTCCCAGCAGAACCCGGTTGGACATGGGTGCCAGGGCTGAGGAGGAGGGCGCAAGGCAAATATGGTGTGCGAGAGATGAGGAGTGTGCAATGGGAAATTCCTGATGAAGAGAAGAAAGAGAGAGAGAGGGAAATGTGCAGGGAAAGAACACTTAGCTGAGAAAATAAAGTTTTAAATAGAGTTTAGCTTGGGTGATGAGAGGCTTTATTGGCATTAGTGTTTTGAGCTAAATGCTGATGTCTACAATGTAATGTATGTTGGGTAAAACGTTTAATTGTGTTCAATACCTTAATTAACGTTTTTAGAATTTAAACATTTGCTGTTTTCCACTTAATTAAAAACACTTGCAAATATTAGTGTATGACAAAATGAAATTTGACCTGATAATGGCACCAGGTAAGAAGCTATGATCAGCAGTTTATGACGATACATCCTCAGGGGCCCATGAATATACACACCTGGCAACAGAGATGTTCAGAGAAGCCAACACACACAACTTCCAAATCCCAACAATACATCATGTTCTGACTTGAGTAACAAGCAAATTAACTTGTTGACCTGCCTCATGAAAAGAGCTGGATTCAAAGGATGAAGAAAAATCTCACACAAGTCATAAGTTATTATGAATTAGAGATCAGATGTGGAGGAAATAAAGTTTTAGGTTACTTTAACTTCAGCTTGTCTTGTTCAGGAATATTTTAGCCAGTATCAGTTTATATTCATTAAAATAAACGCGGGCCTTTGTGTTTGGTCATAATTTCACTGATTCCAAAATCCGCTTCATCGTTGCTGGAATAATCAATCTGACTCGAACATCATTCACTCAGGATGATTTCGTCACAGCATCAAACTGTAACACACAAACAGAGATGCTAAGACATGAACGTTTCGAGGCCTATAAACATGAAAAAGTTATTTCTTGGCGGCGTTTGACTGATGAACTTTCACAAAAGTCAACAAAATAAAAATTTATGGGACATCACCAGCAACATCTCTGGTCCCAGATCTGTTCTTCACCATGTTGAAAGGATTATACATTGTGATTACAAACATACTCCCAGCAGGTTTTTGTTGAGTGAATTAGTCAGTCAATCAGCAAGACTGTATACAGCTGCATAATGTTGAAAGAGGGTCAAATCTATGAAACATCTGGACAATTACAGATCTCCGGGCTTTTGAACAACAATCATGAGACTTTGGCACAGTGAGGTCTGTGCCATTTGAGTCATCATACTCATCTGGGACACGATGCTGCATACAATGCCCAAGAATATGGAATCAGTGCAGGGCACCCTAACCGTGGCTTCAGATTTCTCATGAAATCCATGTGAAATGTCAAAATTTGGTGATTTTCTCTGTAGAAATATGATTGGATAGTGAACAAAGCAAATGGGATCGTAGAAGAAGAGCAAGAAGTTGGCCGGAAATTCTAAATAGATGTCAGAACAAACTAGCAATAGGTCAGATTTGCAAATCTGTTGGTTTTGTAGATATATATACTGTATATGTATATGTGTGTGTGTGTATGTGTGTGTGTGTGTGTGTATGTAAAATCACTTGCACTTTGTCACAATAATACCCATGGAGGGATGCATGCATATATCGCAGTACATTCCCTCTTTGTCCCTGGACCTTCTGAAATGTGTTTGATTTCCTGCCAGACAACAATCGGCCCACATGAGGAAATAGAGGTTACCGCAGCAGACATGTTCAAATGCCATAGTGTGCCGCCGCTCCATTGAAAAGTGCATGTACCGTCTGCAGAACCTAGCCTTGGGCCACGTCAGCTTCTCCTTCCTCGCTTCCTTTCCTGTCTGTGCCCCTGCCACTCTTTGATTCAGCTCAGCTGTAATAACAATAAATCAGAGGTTTACAGGTTGTTTAGGGCGGAGTGGAAGGAGACGGACTTTATTTCAGTTAACATTCGTTGTTCCCGTAGAAAGGATGTGTGCCATAATCCTTCCAGACAACCGTGTAGGTTAGAGGAGCATGACACATTTAACAAACAGCTTAAGCCTAACTTCCGTAAGCGTCATTAAAAAAATGACCACGTTATAACCTGTGAGGTGTTGATGGGCTTGATGACGCCAGGTTTTGCCCAGTAGGTTTTCACAGCATTTGTGCATTTTGACTTACAACCTGAATGATTGACAGATGTTCAAACGTATCTGACAGGATGCATTACACATAACGTTGATTACAGCACATTTTAAAACGTGTACAACAAGTACATTCTTATTCCTATTACTCCTATTATATCCAGAAAACCATCTGGATATGATGTCAGCGCCTTTAAAGATTCACACACAGCTCATGCAGTATGCATAAGGTATCACCCAAAGTATGTGCATACTCATAGCTGATATGTATGATGACACTTTTGCAAAACTTGACTGAGAAAAATGTTTTATTCAAATTCATGAAGATGTTTTTATACTGAAAGTATCTCTTCATGTAGAAGCATCTGGTTCAGGATCCAGCAGGGGGCACTGAATTCAAGTTTGTCGCCTGCTGCACAATCAAAGAGGTCAAGTTAAAGGGCCCCAGCACACTGTGTGCGCTCATAGTCACATTAGTTTGTTTTGTTTTTTTAATCAAAGTGAAACCGTGATAAAGGATTGATTCAACTAATTTATCCTGGTGGAATCGGTTTGTGCCTGGATCTGACTGTGAGGACTGGTTTAACAAACAGAAGCCCTGCAGTGAACCCAACCACAGCCATACGGTAACACTGAATATAAATGAGACCCCCCCCCGCCCCCCCGCCCGCCCCCCCAGTCAAAGAATCTCCAGGAAACTGACTTGAAAGTAGTCTTTTTATATCTCAGTGTGTATTGAAAAGAGCCAAATACTGAATTTTCAACAGTTTTTCATGTCACAACAGATAAATCGCTGGATAAAAAACACCTCTCTCTCTCTCTCTCTCTCTCTCTCTCTCTCTCTGTCTCTCTCTCCCTGTCTCACTCCTTGCCACAGACAGTTAAAATTTTACTCCCTCTCTTCTCACAGGATCCCAAAACAATTCACCCCATAAAATCCAGACTCAGCTTGCCATATGTGAAAATGTATGGCTCCCATGGGAGCCCTGAAGGAAAATTACTGGCCGCGCGACAGCGATAGAAGATCCCTGTTTTCTTGCCTTTCTCTCTCCCTCTGGAGGAAGAAAGGAGAAGAAGAAGAATGAGTGTGTGCGTCGTTGGCGAGACTGGGTGTAGTTTTGATTTGGCTAGGTGGTGCTAGGTGGTGCTACTTCATAAACCTGTCAGGAGGAGGCTGATCCTGGCAACATTAAAAAAAAAAAAAAAAAAAAACTTTTTTGTATAGATTAGAACTCCTGTGGTTAAAACTTTTGGGTTAAATGAGATATTCAGTGGGTGGAGGAGATATCGCATGAAAAGGACTTTTTCATAAATCTCTTTTGTAAACACGGGACCATATGTCAATAAGCTGTGTATGTATAACATGTTTGTCAATGGTTTGTTTGCTTATTTGTGAATCTACTTCACAGCTCATGTTTTCATTTTTTTGGTGTGAAATTTTTAATTCCATTTCACATTAAACACACATTTTATCACCCTCAATTTGGGGATTATTTTTTATTTTTATTGCTGTTTTTAGACATAAAAGGTGATTTTTTTTTTATTATAATGAACTTCCATTGAAGCAGTGATCTGGTTCCTTCAGAGTAAAAGTCTTATGCCCCTTACATGGCATTTCATCCACAGTGCAGTCAGACAAACACAGCAGGACCTATCCTGTTCAGACAAGCAACATTTCTGGTCATTTAATTCTTTGAGTACTGTTTACAATATATAAAACATAAAATACAGTCAAGTCATGTCACATTTGTTTGTATGGGATATATACACATACATATAAAAGCAACAGGAGATGATCCAAAGTGCTTTATAATCATATAAAAGGAAAAGCAGTTCAAGCACAAGAGAAGAAGTGGTGTGATGAAAGGGCCATAATCAAAGCAAGCAGAGGATCAACGGATCAAAATGTAAGAAATGTCACAACAGATAGGATCAAAGATAACTAATTTAAAATGATGATGATAATAATAAAACCATGAGACAAAGACTGGCTCAATTAATAGCAGGACTTGGAATTAGACCTAACATTTAGAAAAATAAATTCGATTTAGATTTATAACACATGGTTGCTATCTAATTTCAACAGCAACAGAAACGAAAAAAAAATCTTAATTCAGGAAAATAAAAAAAAATATGTACCTCCTTAAATACCTACAGAACACAAACACGCATGAACTCTTGGGTGAGCTGTTCAAACAGAGCTGTAACTGATCATCGCTATTATTTTGTGCTCTGTGAGGTCAAAGGTCAAAGCAGCAACTGATATGGTGGGTGTTGATTGCATGTATCAGGGATTTGTGAGCAGAGTGAATCACAGGTTGTCGTGACAAGCGACAGAGATAGGATTATATCACTGGATGATCTGGGTTTTACTGACGGGGATTCACATGATCTATATCTGGAGCTGTGCCGTACTTTTTAATCACAGTTTAAAATGTGTTGCTGTTGCAATGTAGTAAAAGCCTGACGCTGTGTTATATGATATTGTCTTATAATGACACAATAATAATAATAATAATAATAATAATAATAATAATAATAATAATAATAATAATAATAATAATGTTGATGAAATACAATTCAAACACTGAATAAATGTCCAATTTAATATAACCTATGCGTATTAATTTGAGGAGGTGACTTCTAACTGTGTCAGGCAAATCCATGAAAACTTGTTTTTGTTGTTCTGTTTGGCTCATCTGCAAACAATGTCTCCATGGCACAGCCGTAAAACCCAGCCTGCCGTTTTGTGCTCTCGTGGAAAATGTGAATGTTAAAGAATGATGGGAAACTTTTACTACACCAACATATAAACTCTGAAGCAACTAATTGTGTGTCATTATGCCTGCCACATTGCTCTGTTACGCCTCTGTTTATTTAACTGAAAGCAAACCCAAAAACTTGACTCTAATTGTGCGGTTGGTTTCTTTTATTTGTATAAAGCAGCACTGTGCTCCTCCAAGCTTTGGATTAGGTTTTCTATCTCCCTCATCTGCCACTTGCTTTTTTTTTTTTCGTCCTGCAACACATTTGGATAACAAAGTGGTACTTTTCTTTCTTCTATGCAAAACCAGCAGTGCCCTCTCCCGCCATAAATTCCTGGTCTAACAATTGATCTGCGTAAATGTGCTGCCTTATTGATGTTGTCAGTCCATATTGCTTTTAAGCATCTGCCAAGTTGTTCAATTTGCGTGTTTTGTCCAAGCCGAACCATGAAGATTAAATGGTCCATATATCAACAAACAGGCCAGGCCCGCACGCATGCAGGCACGCACACGAGCCGCATGCGCACACGCATCACCTGTTTTCTTTCATGCAGGTGGAGACGCGATGGCAGCGAATGGGCTCGGCCTCGCTGCCTTCAGGGTGAGCGCAGAGAGACGGGGGATGTCTCTTTTTATCTAACCCAGAGAGGGACGATGTGGCAAACCTGGGTTTCATAAGCGGCCCACTCTCTGACTCAGACCGTTAGTGTGTGGTAAGGCTGCGTGTCTGTTGGGAAGAGAAAAAGAGAGAGAGAGAGAGAGAGAGAGAGGAGAAACTGGAAGTGTTTCTGTGGTATGACCAGTAAGCCGAGCGCGCAGGAACCCGATGACCTCCATCCACATCCTCCTTTTTCTCCTCTTCACGCTCCTGCTATTTTCTTTCACCACACGCCTATCTTGTACCCAATTTTCATGGCAGCCCAGAACATGTGAGTCATGTGCTGGAACGTGTGTGTGCGCACTGTCGATCAGGTGTCTGCTGCTGATGTAGAAAGGGCTGGTCAGGGCAGAATGGATGATGCAATGGCTCCACACACCACCGTCTCCTTTTGGCTTTTCTCATCCAACATGTCAGACCATCTCTGTCAATAACTTTGTCAACCAGCTGTGGAGTGCATTGTCGTTCTGGTTTCATACATCTACATTTTGCTGCAGGGTTTTTGGACGTGCTCTGTGCCGGTTATGGATTTGGGGGTTGCAGGTTGTTGTTGTTGTGTGTGTTTGTGCGTTGGTGGGTTTGAACTTGACAGTTATAGTTCCCCATTACTCAGACCCCAGCAGTAGTTTCACAGCCATGTGCAGTTTGCAGTTATCACCAGTCTCACTCTCTCTCTGTATCACACACCGCCTCCTCTGCTGTTCACAGAAAACCCACTCAGGATGCAATCAAGTTTCAACATTACTGCTGACGTGTGAAATTTTTTATTTGTTTTTTTTTTTATTAAAACAGCGTTGTGGGTTCTTCAGTTTCCTGGCAACATATTTCATACAAAAAATCTAATTCAAAAAATGTATTGTTTTTTTTGTTTTTTTTTTTGAACAGGAAACACAAAACAGAGGTTTGGATTTTGTAAAATGTTTTAGTTTACCCGGCAGGAGAATTTAGGGAAATTTTATTGCTAAGAGCCATGACAGAAAAAAATCTTGATGTTTCTTTTTGCTGCTATGTTTTGTTTTTTTTTTCTTTTTCTGTTTCACCAAGCTTAACAAGAGAGAACTGTTATATTGCTGGAGTGCATGGATGGGGTATGGATCACATAGTGTGCATATCTATTTGTGAGGTTAAGCACACACAGGCCCACTGTTACTGTGAACACAACTAAAAGTGTTTGTGGCTGACATCTTAATCACAAACACGTTTTTTACCATAAAGATATATGTGTGTGTGTGTGTGTGTGTATACATACAGAGACAAGCTGCAACATCAGACATATCCTGTGGTGACTTGTCTGTGTTGTGTCCTCATGGTGCGCGCTGAGGACGGCGGCAGCTTTGCTCACATGTCCGCGAGGCCTGGCAGCATTTAAACTCTGTAGCTTTGCATCATGTCTCATGAGAGATGAGGGGATGCAGAGCCCGGCCGAGGGGTCAAAGGCCACAATCGCAGCTCCCTCTGAGCTGCGATCACGTTACACCCGTCTGAACCCACCGACACATCGGCATGTGATGAAAGGCTTTGCTGACTCATTTGAAGGCTGAAGGAGAGGTGATTTATTTGTCAGTGTCAGGCTTTTAAAATTAGAACAAAGAGAAGAGGAAGGAGGAAGAGGCTCGATGAGTCTCATATTTGCTTGTGAGTCACGAGGGGAGTTGTGGAAACAGCATGTTCGTCGCCCTGCCTTTGCTTTATTGTGACAGCCACTACTATATAAAATAAAAAGGCTTCATACTTGTTGCTTACACTCCAACTGTTTCATGAACGTGCTTAATCAGCAATTTTCTGACAGTGACATTAGATTAATATAGATTAATGGAAAAAGCCTGAGCTTTTTTTTTTCCACTGACATCGTAAGGCATCAAACACAGTAACACAAAACATGCAGGCAACAGAAGGCCAGATCTGAGCTGTTTGATATTTGGCCCGGGTCAAGAACTCTCACTTTCATCTCATTCATCTCATCTCACCCGTCCACACTTAAGGAGATAAAGCTTTCACTCCGACACATCCTCCTATTGTCTGACCGCACGTTTGTCATGTACATCACACCTGACCCTGACGCTCTCTGACCCGGCCGCTCTTTTGAGAGAGACTCTGCGCTGACAGATCGATGGATGGGTTTCTGTTGTGTTTTAAAGACGTTGGTCCGTTCATACAGATGCCTGATAACCCCGCAGGGGTGTAAGCGGCTAACAGTGAGCGTTCTTCGCATTCCTGCAGCAGGAATGTTCGTGCTTCCGACTTTGTTTTTCGGCGATCCGGTGACATCAGCATGCATCATATCCTGGTGGCGGACAACAACAGCTTTGGAGATTTGAGGAATACGCATCAGGGGTCTTTTGAAGTCCAAAAATGCAGGAAGCATCTGAGCAGAGGTCATTGTGATGATGTATATGGGCTGTTGTGGTTTCTGGCATCGTTGCCATTATGGACTTTGTCTTATAATAATAATAATTTGGCCACAAAGTCAGTCATCATTTAATGACTTTGCTTGAACCAGATCAGTAAGTTAATGTAAATTCTGCTTGTGATCAAAATAAGCAAGTTGATATGTTTTACTGATGTTTGAACATGAGACTTAAGTTTTTTTTTCTAGATCTGGACGGTCATATTTGACTTGTATCCTCTTAGTAAAACACAAAGCAAGGGTATGATATAACCACACAAATACGCACACACACACACACCCACACACACACACAGAAATATAATCTCATTCCTAAATCCCTTTTAATACAATGGTTTACATATGTCAGACCCAGACATGGTTTGGTAACAGTGTGTTGCTTTAGGAGATAAAGGTGGGTCTGTTTTTAAAGAAAAACAAGCATTGTTCATTATCTTCATAACTGTTTTTTTTAAATACATTCTAATTATGTTTGTCTTTAATTGTCACAAATATGCCATTTAATATTTCGATGCCTTCTGATTTAATGCACCAGCATGTAACCATGTTGTCAGACAGGATTTGAACATGGGTTTTGCTGCAACCAGAACAAAAAAAGACTATTGTTGATCTAATTCATGAGCCAGCCAGTGGTAAACATATGTCTGATACACACACAGACATTTATCACACGCAGCTCCCTCCTGGCAGGTTCAGACACAAAGCCAAATGGTAATTATCATTCAAAGTGGCTGGGGGTTGTTGGGGTTGTTGGGGTGTGGCAGGAAGGAAACCGGCTCATCTATTCTTCTTCTCCTTCTCATTCTATCTCCAGTCAAGCTTCAGCCTCAAACGATTGTTTTTGATTTGCCGGTCTTGCATTGACCCTGCATTCTTTTTCTGCAAGCAGCAAAATAAAAGAGGGAGGAATTTTGCTTCTTTTTTTTACTTTTGGTAATCAAGATACTCTTTTCTCAGGAATTTGAATTCAACCAGTTTGAAACTATAAACAGGTCTCATCCAGTGCACCTGCATGACAGAGCATGACACCCATTACCACAAGCCGCACTAACAATTAGTTTTTCAGCAGGCCAATTAAACTGTGCACACTAAAGCAGTGAGGGAGCCTATTAGTGATCCAGACAACTTAGCATACAGGCTGCAGACAAATTATAACCAACACAAGAGAGGTCATTAGAGAGGATCATTTACGCTTCTTTCATACAGCTCTGTATTTATATGCAGGGAGTCAACTAAAGCCTCTTTGCATGATTCAATATTTAAAATAGACCTTTGTTTTTGTCAAATTGCCTGTAATACTATTAAACCTCTGACTGAAGCAGGTAAGAAGTAAGTAACTGGTTGAAAAAGGCATCAGAGTGGACATCACAAACATAATGATGAGTGATTGTGAAATTATATAATAAGTTATTTGTATTCTAAAGTATATTATATGTGTACTATGCTCCTTGAGTAGAGAGTTATGGGAGAACAAGCTGTGCTCTGGGGGCAAAGAAAAAACCTTTGGCACAAAGTGTTCAGCGTCTGATGCCTGAGCTTTTGTCTCAGGGATTAATTTTAAATCCCTTCACCTCATTATTTGAACCATAGGTCGCGTTATGTACGGACATCTGCCGTTTTAATCTTACACGTATAGGAAGCAGAAAGGTAATTCATGTTTTCAATATTTCATTTGGTGAGCTTTAAACTCGTTACCACCGCTCCTTTTTTTCAAGTCTTTTTCAAGAAAATACATAATCCTTTTTTTTTTTTTGATCTGTTGCAGCTGCAATTTGGGAACAGATGATTTGAGCCGTCATCACAGAGGCAAAAATAACTTCACCGTATCATGTTGCTCTGAAAACCACACTGATTGCCAAACCTCTTTTTGAAAGAAAAGAGAGAAAAGAAAAAAAAACCCCTGCGATTTAGTTAGTTTTTCCATGACGCGTTTCAAGCATCTGTCATGTGGGTGCGCGTCTAGTCATTTCATCACCGGGCTCATGCACACGGGAAGACTTTCATTCCTCAACTGCAGCATCTCTCCTTACACAATGACAACATGAATTAGTTTGACTGTGTAACATCTAGGTGTTGGTTCGGAGGATAGAATCCACTGTGCTCTGGAAGTATTCAACATGTGGGGACAATGTGGTTGCAGAGCAGATGCACGTTGTGTTGCAGTGAAACCCATCACAGTGAGTTGTCCAGCAGCCAGCCAGGCACTCGGTCCGTGTTCTCCATCTCCAGTGCTCACCCCTGGGGGACAGCAGCTGGCAGAGCGCCCTGTGTTTTTGTCTCACAGGCGCTACGCCTGTCTGCCGCTCGCTGCAGTTCCTTGGCCTCAGCCAATCGCGGAGCAGCTCAGGTCGCCACGGAGGCCAGACAGGGCGGTGTCCGGTCTGAGCTGCATGCAGACAGAGTGGAGGAGGAGCTCACGTGAGACCTGTTTGTTTGTCAGGGGACAGATAAAGAGAGCGAGAGAGAAAAGGGAAGATGAGGCAGGAGAGAGAGAGAGAGAGAGAGAGAGAGAGCGGCTGTGAAATGATGAGATGAGAAAACCTCTGCTGGCGAGAAAGCGGGAAGGGAAGTGAGGAGGGAGGGATCACAGAGCGCTGGACTGCTTTCACTCTAGAGATATTTCCACTCATCAGCTGTTCGTGGTTCCTCTGACTGACCAATCACGTCGCACCAACCGGGGGCTTGATTTTGGTGATTCAGTTACATGATTCAGTTTTTCAAAAAGAGGCTGCGGTGTCTTCCGGAAGAAACATACACACTGTGTAAGTGTTTAGTGTTGCTCAACAACACACACACACATACACACATACACACAATGATGCGAATTTGGATGCAGGCCTTAATCTGCTCTTAATTGGTTGGAGCTGCAGAGGAGGATTTGCATTGGGTTTGCTTTGACTGACACTTTGGCTCACTGCCGTCTTCCATATAAGCTACAGTCAGTCAGTGGAACAAGCAGCTGACTGGCATTTACTCTAACTGGGACAAGTTTCACAAATCAGGGCAATCAGTGTGAGAAGCAGCTCAGAGGGACGGCCTGGGGAAACGTCTACATGAGCACCAAACCGAAAATTATCATTACAATTTCAAATCATTGAATTTCACTGCAAGTGAATATAGGTTTTTATAAATAATATTGTTGGATGGATGATGGTGATGCTGACCTTTGACCTCTAGCTCTGTGACCACAAGGTGGTTTTTCGCATCTGCATGTTTTGAGTACTTCTCCTTGCCTGTTCTTCAGTTCTTCAGCTTCACCATCTACCCGAAGCACCTGTTTGGTGTCAGTGTGTGACCAGTGTCTGTCAGCGTGCGCCTCCCGAAACCCACACAGAGGAGGGAGGGGCACGCAGCGGGCCTTTCTGAAGAAGCCAGGATGTGACGGTCACGTCTGTCACGCTGAAACAATTTCACCGCTGACGACTTTTTCTCATTTCCTGCAGAGTGGAAAGAGCTGTCACAATTCAAAGTAAAAGAAAAAAAAAAAGGCCATTTCTTTGCAGGAGCTGAAGCCAGAGCGCAGCCAGTGCAGTCCAGACAAACAACCGCCAGATCCAGAAAACAGATTCTCATTGAAAAATAAAGCTTTGCCAAGTTCCATATTGCTGTTATAAATCAGGCTCAGCGTACACGTCTTGTGTGGATAATATCCCAACTGTCTCTGCAGCAGCTCCCCTGCCCCTGTTTTCCCTGCTCGGGGTCTTGGTCGGCTTCCAAATAAAGCACAGGCCCCTTCTTACCGGCTCCCTTTACACTTCCATCACCATCACGTCACCATTCGCATCTGCCGTGGGCCTCAGTCCTCTCATTCCCATCCGAGAGGTCAACACATGGTCATACGGGACTCATTCAGAAATATCATGAAGACAATGTGAAAAGAAAACAACAACAACATGCAGCCTCTTTTCGTAATAAACTGCATGAGTGAGCTTTATTTCTTTGCTCAGATGATGAACCAGAGAGAAGATGTTCCTCCTCAACCTTTAATAAAGCCATCAAACTCTATTGGTTGTTACAGCCGCCTCAATTCTGTGTAAACAGAATATGAAAACACCCTCTCATAGGTGACACAGGTCTGACGGCCTTTAACGTACACATCGCATACAGTTTATTATGGCTTCTGTAAAAACATCCCATTGACTTCCACTGATTCATTTAACCAGCAGCGCTGCTTGATTTAGTGACTTGTTTTAACGCAATGACCACAGAAGACTCTTACCAATGATTTACTATCCAACCTTTTTCTGCTGTAATCTTCCATCACTCTTATTTCTTCCCTTCTTTCTTGCTGCAGTGCACGGTCTACTACAAAGTGCAGCGCCATGGAATCTAAAAGCTCCATTAACTATTCGTTTTGCTCCTTCATATAATGGATCTTGACCCACGCAGGAGTTTTATCACGTGCCAAGATCTCAGTCATTATTATTCCAGGTGCTCTCCATTGTGTAATTACAGTAAACAGCCGCATCTCCTGCTGTTCTGAGAATGACTGGATCGCCATGGCAACAGAAAGATGCTACACATAATGACAGACCACAATAAAAAATATATAACATCTATAGTTATTACTTTTCTATGCATTATACGTGACCTTTAACCTGCTCTTTCATATATAAACCAGGAGATGACGTTACACACCGAGTTAAATAAATCAATAAATATTGATCAGCGCGTTACACATGATCACGTAGAATTTTGCGACGATGATATTCTCATGTTAGAACACTGACCGAGTCATGATGTTCTTAAGAAAAAGAAAAGAAAGAGAGAAACGCAACAAGCCCTGTGGCCTTTTCTCTGGGAACACTCATCCTGCTTGATGTTCAGGGAAAACTGCTCCTGGTCTTATCTTTCCACAGTAAGTCATAAATGTAACACATAAACCCCGCCTACCGGCACCGTCATGTGACTCCAGCTATCCTCCGCGGTGATTAAAATGAACTTCTGCCATTCACTGTGTGCAGACACGGCCTTTGATGCACTAGCACTCGTTTGATGTGGGAGATACTGTACAGGGTTAGACATAACACGACCACAGAAAGCCTTACAGACGAATCCACAGTTATCTGAGCTATCTGAGCTATGTCGCGCAAAACAACAGATTCAAGCGATTCCACTGCGTGTTGTTGTCTTGTCAAGCAAGATTCATGTTGTACTTGTTTAGCAAGAATTCATGTCATGCAGGCGTGATATTCCCTGTGTGCACACACACACACACACACACACACACAACACACCCGTCTCCCTCTGTCAGTGGCTGTATATTTGACTCAATTATGGAAATGAGACGTGCAACAGACCTTCTGCAACTTTGAATCCCATAACTGCCTCCTATAGGAATGTTTGCTCATGTGATGCATTTAAGTAGGTGAATTATTCCTTTTTTCCACGTCAGGCATTGCGTGCAGAGTTGTGGAGCCAGCTTTGGAAAAGCCTTAAAATGGAATTATATTGAGCACCTGTTCCTGATCCCGAGGCATTAATGTACGGGTGGGAGTCGCGTGTGCTGTCTGTGGTTCATACATGGTACAGAAAGAGACAGAGAGACGTGCACCCCTCTCTTTGGGCACATAAAATAGAGACAGGTCCAGACAGGACGGAGGGGGGAAGGAAGGGGGAGGGCGTTGAAGGAATGCATAAGTGTGAGTGTGTGTGTGTGTGTGTGTGTGTGTCACTGAGAGGACTGACGTAAGGCCATATAGAAAAAAAGTTGATCCTGGTTGCCTGGTGATTAAAGTTGTTTACTATACAACACCTCATCTGAAATCACATCCTGTACACATGAGAAGCGAAGTGTCAGTCTGGAAAAAGCAATTCATGTTAAATAAAGGGGTCAAAATAAAGAAAAATCTATACAACTTTGAAACTCAAAACTGCATTCGCCTAAAAGTGTCACAGTCGAACCACGTAAGAGACGCCGAGAAGAGACCCAGACGATGATCCAGACAGTGATTAACATACAGATTCTCAGAATGACTGTGGCATTAAGTGGAACCACCGCAATGTCTCCTTCATGCTTTTCATCCATTCCCTCCCTCATCATGTCTGAAGCCGCAGACTCTCAGCACCAGCCCGCTGATCCACATCACTTAGTCTGGGAGGCCTTCAGGTAAATGTATTCGCCACCTTCACGACAAGTCATCTGAGTGAAAGGTAATTGGTTTTTCCAGTATTAAACATGTTGTGAGGCGGAGACTGGCGGCTGGTGTCGTTCCGTATTGTCCAAGCTATCATCAGATATCATAAAAAGACCAAAACCAATAATGTCTGAGGACAACAACAACAACCAACCATAGGTTTGGCAGCACAACTGTTACAGGATCAGGTTTGTCTCCTCATTGGATTTGGTAACGATTAAAAAAAAAAGGAATATTCACGAGGAAGGAATCTGGGAAGAACTGAATGTTTTCTTTACCTGATGACCTCACCACATGCTTGGACGCCACTGGGCCACAAGGCCATACATCTTTGTGTGTGTGTGTGTTTGTGATCTTGTGTGTGTGTGTAGCCTGTTTTATGACTGCGCACGAAAGCAGTGTTTGCTCTTTCTTTGAGCGGAGTTTCGCTGACATCATTCATCAAACAGGACTCAGGCTGCACCAAGTGTTGAGCGTTGTTGTTTACTGGCTGATCTGTATTTGCCAGAGGATTAGTTCACTCCCCGTCCTAAGCTGTGTGTTTAAGTCAGCAGTGTTTCTGTGGACTCCCGCGCTCCATCATTTCTTACATAGTTTTTATTCAAAGTATTTGTTTATCCTTTTTCATCAACAGCGTCGTTAACCTTTGTGACACAACAGGTAAAAGATGCTGTGAAGATCATTTGAAATGAATGAGGCAGGGAACCAGCAGGGACGTCAAGAGCTGCACTGCAGGAGCGCCGATGCCCGTTTGATGTTTTCATGTCTGCAGGCACACCTGAAGGTGTAAAACAAAAAGTTTGTTATTGTCACTCTGAACTACCAGTGGGTGTGTTGTGTGTAATGTTCAATTGAATGAGGGTGCTATCTCACTCTAAAGGTTTTGTACTGGTGGAAACGGCAACTACTCCTGAGGGTCCAACCAATTTCCTCTTATTGAAATATTCGTATTTCTGAATATTCTGAAAGTTCAGAGGTCACTGTGTTGAAGCATTAATGCTGCATTTTTAATTATTCAAAATATAAGATATGTTTGTGTTTTTTAGATTTATACCTTATCATTCAACATATGGCTGGATGTTGTCTTAGTCGGGGCATTTATTTATTTATTTATTTATTTAATTCTGAGATCATCCTGAAAATGCAGTTGACCAACACATCGGAAGAGCCAAGATTCGGCCCGGTTACGTCATGTTGTTCCTCCCACTGTACTGGATGATGAGTCACTGCACAACCAAAGGTGAGCAAAACACCCTCGGCACAGAAAAAGTCGCACTTGGAGCTGTGGCCCTGCATGAAAACAAACCCGAAACGATTCGTTTTAAAACTTACGAGCCGATAAACATTAGTGTTTATCTTCAGACGTCCCCTGGGGGAACATGCACACGGTGCACATTTCTTACCTCCCTCCGGAATCCCTCGGCTCGGATTCCTGTGCAAACATGAGTTACTGCGCGTTTGTGTGTTTCGCAGTGTTGAACCACCTCGTCAGAAAGAACCTGTGCTGCCACAACTGGATGAGAACTCACAGGCTGCGATTCCCAAACTCATTTCCATTTCAAAGCGGCTAAACACAAGACGGAGCCACATGTAAGAGTTGACAGAAATTCCTCTTTTAGATCACCTACATGCAAAGCGTGGCAGATGTCGGCCAGCGGTGCAGGCCACCCGAGAGGCAGTGTGAACCCGCTCTCCTGGGAAGAATGATTTGCATATTCATGGGGCCTGTACGAGGCACTGAGCCTGTTTTTGTGTGCATACAGCGCATGCATATCTGTGTGTGTGCGACCAGTGATCCCTGCTGATGACGGATTGAGTATCCTACATAAACCTGCTCGCACGCCACACGTCAAACCAGCCTGTGTGTCTGTGTGTGTGCGTGTGTTGTGTGCTCAGGTCTGTGTGTGAAAGATCGAGTGAGTAACCCTGGCCGAAACCAAACAATGCAGCCCTGCTCACGCCCTATTAAACTGAACTCACCCTGTCATCTTTATCATAATGGGAGTCTCCTTTTTTGTGTTACAGCAACTCTTTTACTGCAATACACACACACATAGGATAAGCAAACACACTGAGACACATAAAGTTAACAATGCACACAAATACACACAAGCACGCCTACCAAACCCAGCGTGCACAAACAACACGGAGTCGTCCACTAAATATACCCGAGTGTGCTGTTCTTTCCTGTGACCTCAGCCGTGAGTTCATTCTTCCCCTCGCACATATGGAGCTCTGGCACCGGCTCAGCTCTCGCCTGCTGCTCTGCTACTATCAGCACATTTTTAATTGCCTGGCTTTAGAATATAACAGCCTCTGCGATGACAGCACGCTTGTTTATTTTTATATGCAACCATAAAGGCCCCAATAGCCCGGACCGTATAAGGTATATATGTGAAGTTTTGCCTCCTTAGCGGTTTTATTTTTAGCCGCGTGAAAACAAAGTGTAACTGTTTTTTTAATTTTCTTACTAAAGGATAAGCTGTGATAAACCAGACCGGTGATCACATGTGATTTCAGTGGAATGAGCCCCCCCCCAGAAAAAGGTTAATGACTACTCACTATCTGATGCTGCTGGACTTTCAGAGTCCCTGTTTGCCCTGGATAATCAGAATAAACCACAATATTATGAACATTGCCATGGAAGCAGAGCCGCGTGAGACAAATGGGATGAGATGAATGAGTGCCTCAACCTCACAGCATCCCATCATCATGGGTATGAAACAACAATGACAAATTCAAATGTGGAGGAAAGATATGTGCAAAGAATCAGATGGAAGCACTGATTGGGTTCCAGCTTTTATTACTACGCAGTATAAAGTTCCTCCGTGCTCCAACCATATCACTGACAGTGGATGACTTTTTAAACGCGATGGATTTCAATCATTGAACGAACGATTCCCTCAACGGTCGGTGTTTTTTTTTTCTTTTCAGTATTTGTATGGGCACAACATTTGGGTATGGGATATGTTTCTCAATCCACATTACTTCCTGCATTGAGAAGTCGAGTATAGGACATGCAGTAGCTTGCATTACAGATAAATCCCATATACACAGAATTTCTGCAGTGGTCTGAAGAGCCAATTTCCTGATGAGTCATTCTGGTTTAGATCATAGTGGTTATTTCCCTCATTTTTGCAAGTGGTGCAGTTTTCAATTGGCCATAAGGAAGGCGTATATATGTTTTCCCTGATGTTATAGTGATTGCATAAAATGATATAAATGGTGTAGTCTAGTGAGCGTGCTTCACTTATCGGAAGGTTAAAATGAAACTTCTGGCTCTGAGGAGATGTGGCCTGTCGAGGGTGTGTAACATCAGCTGATCATCAGCCTTTGAAGGACAACGCGTTTCAAAAATGAAAAATATCTGACACACCTCGTAAAATAAGTCGCCCTGCAGAACTTTCTCGTTTGTCATGTTGGTCCCGTCTCGTAGCGGGAGCATTTCTTTCATTTCCTTTGATACCCTCCCTTTAAAGAAATCAGACGCCCTCATCTCGGAAAGTCCCCAGGTCCAGCCCCGACAAACACACAAACGAAAAAACCTCACCTCCGCTTTTCCCCTGTCACCTGTTTTGTTAGTCATCCGAAAACAGCTGTGTCATGTGTGAGTGTGCGTGCATGTATCAAGCTTTTTAAATTACACTTTCCTGCCCCACCCGTTTTCAGTCCGGTCATTTTTAACCAGATCTTTGGTCGCTAAATTTAAATTGTCTGTTTTATGTCAGGTACTTGATTTCGTGATTTGTACATACTTATTATATCCTTGTCGATATGGTGTAAATGACACACAGCATAAGAGTGAAATACCACCACAACAATGTTTCCTGCTTCTTTTGGAGCTGATGCTTTCCCACAGTTTAGCTGATAAGCATCCAAACCACAAGAAGTATCAATAATGTCGGTGAATTGTAAAAGGGAGAAAGTCCTTTGGCAACTGCATCTGAAAACAACGACAATCAATCAGCGATCACACAGAGGAGTTTAACCAGGTTGTTGCTGTTCACTCTGCCAAGAACAGTAGCCAAAGGCGAATGCGAGCAAAGTTCACGCAGGTCTAGTTTCTACCTTGTTGTGATGATATGCAGATGCCTCGCAGTCTGAGGTAATCTCTGGCCATTATCTCACAATGCATGTGTTTACATGGTGTACATGATGTACACACACACTGCTGCGTGTCCTCTGCTGAACACTCAGGGTTACGCAGAACAGAACTGGGACAATATCCAAGTCACGCCATGTTGATTGAGGAGGCGTAACTTTTCCAGATGACTGTCAGAGGGTGTGTTATGTCAGCTGATGGATGCCAGCCACACCTTTTATTTATTACACCAAAAACAGGTCATGCTGTAGTTTCTGGTCCCTCCCACTGTACATTTGGTTATGTCAGTTGCATCCTTTTGAAATAAACTCATTAGTTTGGATTGTTTCATCTGTTGCATAAGACAGTGACATGTTTTAAGAGATACAACCGATAAGATTAAACAGATGCAACTGCATCTTTGCTGTGATCTGCAGCCTTTTTACTGGCTCAGAAGGCAAACGCGTTTGCGTTTACATATTTGCGTTCATTATTTTACAGTGAAATTTGGGCCCGTGTTGTTGACGTGTCACATGACAAATAAGGGTAAGTCAGGATGAAGTACAACCGCAGTAACAGTACTGATATGCTCAGACTATGACATAGTGGCCCCTTCTAAATAACTTTTGACAAAAGAACTGATGACCAGAGTCTGATTGTCACTGAGCTGCATTTTTCACTATCTACATACATATGCATATATATGCATTGTAATAATGTTGCAGGATATGAATTTAAAGTCTTTGTATTAGAGTACACTGTGATTTATCATCCCACCATTCACGTCCTCACTACTTATACACGAGGATGAATATATTTCACACTTGATTAATACATTCCTTCTCTTCCCATGGTTATTTTACAGACACACTTCGATTATGGGAGTTTTTTTTTAAAAAAACGCAGTCATAGCAACAGAGCAGCCATCAAGGCTGAGAGCAGGCCACAAAATAGAGGAGCAGCTGAGGGATGGTCTACCGAGTGAGTGACAGTCAATTTGCATCATCACACTAAACACCATCTGCTGTTGATTTGACAAATACAACTGGACGTCATAACCACACACGCATACACATGTGTACAGGAAGAGGCAGAAAAAGAGAGGGAGGAGGAGGAGAGTGGAGAACGGCATGCGACGTGAGGAGTGCTCCCTATACTTAGTGAACTGCTGGCGTTTTAATGGGCCTGACGTAGCTCCCTGCTGCGGTCTGAGGTCTCTCCACCAGCATCTATTTTCCCTCAGAAACTGAGAGTTGGAAAAAAGCACAGAGCATTTAACCAGGCTAAAAATGTATCTGAAGGCAACCACCGTTGGCTGAAAATAGCCCTTGAAGGGTATTATTATCATTAATGAGGGATAAATTTGTCGGCTGACTTACTTCGGAGTCAGGAGCACTTAAAATTATTCTGGAGTTTGCCCCTTTTTTGGCCGATTTGGCAAAGTTGAGGTATCGGGCCTGTCTGAGGACCGGAGGGTCTCCTGCTGATACGCTCTCATAAAGTCTTCCCCTCCAGAGCAGGACAGATCTCACCATGTTTATGTTTAGTTGACGTGAAATGAGACTTTGAGCGTGTTGCATGGCCTGGGCTGAATGTGTTAGCCTCTTATGTAACATCATTCAGTACAAACACTATCTTTTAGATTATCCTTGTTTTTTTTGGTTGAACCAATCCACTATGAAACATTGCATTTGTTCTTGGTAGGTAAGTATTTAAATGTAAAGTATTAAGATTTATTTCTGTCACAAACAGAGTCTGAGATTACAGATTATTGTCTACACTATAGACATTGTACAGATCTGCTAAATGCAAACAGGTTGTTGGTAGTTGGTGGATTTCTTTGCATTATGATTTCATTGGTGTTTTTAGGTTGGAGGTGAAGATTGGAAACATCATGCAGGCAGAGGGACACTGAGTGGAGACTGGTGTTTGGGCTCAGTAGGTTTGAGTCAGTTGCTCCACATGACAGCAGCTCAGACAAATATCCTACAAGCTAAAGGTTCAGGACTGTACAAGCAGAGTGAAACAGTAAAACCCAGGTAAACTAACACAAACCCCACACTGACACACAAATGTAAAAAAAAAATCAGGAAGAGAGCCGCAGGAAGGACTGGGCTTTTATCCTGCTGCAGGTGAGCGCTAATTCACTGATTGACTGATTGACTGATGAGCGTCAGGTGTGCTGAGGATTTGCCTTTAACGGGATAATG